>WNNJ02001014.1:0-20507 GCA_012934845.2 Pomphorhynchus laevis | reverse complement strand
ATCCATAATACGTTGAAAAGCCGCAACACCGTTCTTTAAACCGAAAGGCATGCACCGATACTGGTATAGGCCCCCAGCCGCCTCAAAAGCTGTGTATTTGCGATCGCTTTCTACCAATGGAATTTGATTATATGCATTTTTAAGATCGAATACACTGAACCACGTACACTTGGATATCTTATCTATAAAGTCATCGATTCTCGGTAAAGGATAAGCGTCAGAGCGTGAGAATCGGTTGATCGTAGCCGCATAATCGACTACCATACGCCGTTTTCCATTCTTGTTAGTAACAATTAGCACCTGTGATCTCCAAGGAGAAGAACTTTTTTCAATGACACCGTCTTGAAATAGCCTCGCTACCTCATGCTGAATGAATCGATATTGATCAGGCGTTCTCCTTCTGCTTTTTGTTTGAATCGGGATGCAGTCTGCGCTTAGTTCGCCTATCACTCGTGCCGGTTCGATGTTCATAAGATTCACAACCGTCTGTAAAATCAGCTCGTTACCGCTGCCGCCGAAGTTAAGCCGGAAAGAGGACAATCGTTTCAAAAACGGAATACCCAGAATGACGTCTGTATACAAGTCATCTAATAGGATCAAACGTACACCGACGAAATCTTGCCCATTGCACTTAATCGTCACAAATGCCTGTCGGTTCAGTCTTTTCGTGCATTTCGTAGTAGCCATACTGACCGTTTCGTTGCAACGAATAATCGTCAGTCCACAGCGTCGTGCGGCATTGGACGAGATGAAGTTGCCGCTGCTACCAGTATCCATTAAGGCCTGTAAGGAATGCTCGTTAATCGTAACTTTGATAGTGGACGGAGCTAACTCTTGATAGAAAGGTGATGACACGCTCGCCAATGCAGCAGTATTCACAGAAAATTTTACTGGTTGTGACTGCCCAGAACGACAAACACGTGCGAAATGTCCCGTTTTTCTGCATTTATTGCAAGTGGCATCTTTGGCCGGACAACGTAATCTAGGATGTACCATTCCACCACAGAAGAAGCATCGTTTCTTCACTGTTGATAGTTGTATTTCGGTTAATTGGTTATGATCGTTGTCAAATAGAATGGAACTTGTTTCTGCGGGTTGGGGCAGCGCCGCCATCTGTATAAACTGCTCAGACGTAGATGTAGTGTAAGTGTTCGCTTGTATCTCAGCTTGCTCAAGTGAACGAGCCAATTTGAATGCTTCATCCAGAGATAACGTTGTATACTCTAGTAATCGTTGACGGCTCGATTGCGATCGGATACCGCGAATGAATGAATCTCGCACATACATATCGTGGTGTTCCATCGCCGAAACTGCCTTGAAATCACATCGTTTTCCTAGTTCCAATAGGTGAAGATGGAACTGGTCAATCGTCTGATGTTCTTGTTGTTGACATGTGGAAAGTATGTGTCTATTGAAAATTACGTTGGGCTCCTTAACGAACATAGTCTGCAGTCGACCCAGAGCTTCATCTAAGGTTGTACAATCGTCAATCGTTCGATATAGATCACAGGAAACGGTATTGTGAAGCATAGGTAGCTTGTGTTCCTCTTTCATGTCTGGGATTGTGTTCAAGAATACTTTGAAGCGGCTTACCCAGTGATTCCAAACAGAAGACGCGTTGTTACTGTTCGGTTCTAGAGACAAACTTTCGGGTTTGAGGAACTTCTCCATGATATACAATGTTCGAATAATTGTTGTAAATCGAGATATACCAAAGAGGTTTATTCGAACATCTACAAACAATTCGAGTAAATAATTAAATGTGTCAGAACGATAGAAAACAGTTAAGAATCACCACACGTTGTGAAGTGTTCCGTCACACATAGGATGACTGGGCATACGTAGCGACTTTGAATAATGCAAAAATAATTCGGTTCTATTTCTTAGTCTGAAGAGGATAAATAGAATGCTGCCTGGTGTTTATGCCTCCTCATGAGGAAAACATAGTGATATATTTATGAGTACACCAGTGAGTGTCCCAGGGCAGGTGTAAAAACAAATTATATTTTATATATTTGAACACATTTAAGTGTCCCTGTTAAACAGCATTTCTATCAAAAAGAATTTAATGCCCGATGCATGGTTAAACTGTAACAGTCACTGCCATGCACAGAGCTTATGCTAAATTCCCTCCGATAATTCAGATTAAGGGTAGTTCTGTTTTTCGAGCTAAAAACACTGTTTAAGCGTGTGTTAAGGTGCCTATTAATGATTATAGAAGTCACGGTACTGATGAGCTCCGATAGAGCGAAACGCGTATACCGTTGTGAAGTTTGTCGTCACACATAGGATGACTAATCATGCGTAGCAACTTTGAATAATGCGAGAATAATTCGGTTCTTTTTCTTAGTCTGATGAGGATATATAGAATGATGCCTTGTGTTTATGCATCTTCATGAGGAAAGCATAGTAATATATATTTTTGAGTACACCAGTGAGTGTCCCAGTGCAGGTGTAACAATAAATTATAATTTATATATTTGCACACTTTTAAGTGTTTCTGTTAAACAGCATTTCTATAAAAAAGAATTTAGTTTCTGATGCATGGTTTAACTGTAATGGTCACTGCCATGCACAGAGCTTATGCTAAATTCCCTCCGATGATTCAGATTAAGAATAGTTCTGTTTTTCGAGCTTAAAACACTGTTTAAGCGTGTGTTAAGGTACCTATTCATGATTAGAGAAGTCACGGTACTTATGATCTCCGATAGAGCGAAACGCGTATACCGTTGTGAAGTTTGTCGTCACAAATAGGATGACTGGGCATACGTTGCGACTTTGAATAATGCAAGAATAATTCGGTTCTATTTATTAGTCTTATGAGGATATATAGAATGATGCCTTGTGTTTATGACTCTTGATAATGAAAACATAGTGATATATATTTTTGAGTACACCAGTGAGTGTAACAGTGCAGGTGTAACAACAAATTACATTTTATATATTTGCCTACTTTTAAGTGTTTCTGTTAAACAGCATTTTTATTAAAAAGAATTTACTTTCTGATGCATTGTTAAACTGTAATAGTCACCGCCATGCACAGAGCTTGTGCTAAATTCCCTCCGATGATTCAGATAAATTGTAGTTCTGTTTTTCGAGCTTAAAACACTGTCTGATGAGCTCCGATTGAGCGAAACGCGTATACCGTTGTGACGTTTGTCGTCACACATAGGATGACTGTGAATGCGTAGCGACTTTTAATAATGCAACAATAATTCGGTTCTATTTCTTAGTCTGATGAGGATAAATAGAATGCTGCCTCTTGTTTATTGCATCATCATGAGGAAAACATAGTGATATATTTATGGGTACACCAGTGAGTGTACCAGGATATTTGTAACAACAATTATATTTTATATATTTGCACACTTTTAAGGGTCCATGTTAAACAGCATTTCTATTAAAAAGAATTTAATGCCTGATGAATGGTTAAACTGTAATAGTCACTGCCATGCACAGAGCTTATTCCAAATTCCCTCCGATAATTCAGATTAAGGGTAGTTCTGTTCCTCGAGCTAAAAACACTGTTTAAGCGTGTGTTAAGGTTTCTATAGATGATTATAGAACTCACGGTACTGATGAGTTCGGATAGAGCGAAAGCTTTATACCGTTGTGAAGTTTGTCGTCACACATAGGATGACTGGGCATACGTAGCGACTTTGAATAATGCAAGAATAATTCGGTTCTATTTCTTAGTCTGATGAAGATAAATAGAATGCTGCCTGGTGTTTATGCTTCTTCATGATGAAAACATAGTGATATATTTATGAGTACACCAGTGAGTGTCCCAGGGCAGGTGTAAAAACAAATTATATTTTATATATTTGAACACATTTAAGTGTCCCTGTTAAACAGCATTTCTATCAAAAAGAATTTAATGCCCGATGCATGGTTAAACTGTAATAGTCACTGCCATGAACAGAGCTTATGCTAAATTCTCTCCGATGATTCAGATTAATGGTAGTTCTATTTTTCGAGCTTAAAACACTGTTTAAACGTGTGTTAAGGTGCCTATTTATGATTATAGAACTCACGGTACTGATGAGCTTCGATAGAGCGAAACGCGTATACCGTTGTAAAGTTTATCGTTACATATAGGATGACTAAGCATACGCAGCGACTTTGAATAATGCAAGAATAATTCAATTCTATTTCTTAGTCTGATGAGAATATTTAGAATGCTGCCTCGTGTTTATTGCCTCTTTATGAGGAAAACATAGTGATATATTTATGAGTACATCAGTGAGTGTCCAGGGCAGGTGTAACAACAAATTATATTTTATATATTTGCACACTTTTAAGTGTCCCTGTTAAACAGCATTTCTATTTAAAATAATTTAGTGCCTGATGAATGGTTAAACTGTAATAGTCACTGCCATGAACAGAGCTTATGCTAAATTCTTTCCGATGATTCAGATTAATGGTAGTTCTATTTTTCGAGCTTAAAACACTGTTTAAGCGTGTGTTAAGGTGCCTATTTATGATTATAGAAGTCACGGTACTGATGAGCTCCGATAGAGCGAAACGCGTATACTGTTGTAAAGTTTATCGTTACATATAGGATGACTAAGCATACGCAGCGACTTTGAATAATGCAAGAATAATTCGGTTCTATTTTTAGTCTGATGAGAACATATAGAATGCTGCCTCGTGTTTATTGCCTCTTCATGAGGAAAACATAGTGATATATTTATGAGTTCACCAGTGAGCGTCCAAGGGCAGGTGTAACAAAAAATTATATTTTATATATTTGCATTCTTTGAAATGTCTCTGTAAAACAGCATTTCTATTAAAAAGAATTTAGTGCCTGATGAATGGTTAAGCTGTAATAGTCACTGCCATGGACAGAGCTTATGCTAAATTCCCTCCGATATTCAGATAAAGGGTAGTTCTATTTTTCGAGCTTAAAACACTGTTTAAGCGTGTGTTAAGTTTCCTATTTACGATTATAGAAGTCACGGTACTGATGAGCTCCGATAAAGCGAAACGCGTATACCGCTGTAACGTTTATCGTTACATATAGGATGACTAAGCATACGCAGCGACTTTGAATAATGCAAGAATAATTCGGTTCTATTTCTTAGTCTGATGAGAATATATAGAATGCTGCCTGGTGTGTATGCCTCTTCATGAAGAAAACATAGTGATATATTTATGAGTTTACCAGTGAGTGTCCTAGGGCAGGTGTAACAACAAATTATATTTTATTTATTTGGATACTTTGAAATGTCCCTGTAAAACAGCATTTCTTTTAAAAAATATTTAGAGCCTAATGAATGGTTAAACTGTAATAGTCACTGCCATGAAAAGAGCTTATGCTAAATTCTCTCCGATGATTCAGATTAAGGGTAGTTCTATTTTTCGAGATTAAAACACTGTTTAAGCGTGTGTTACGGTGTTTATTTAAAATTATAGAAGTCACAGTACTGATGAGCTCTGATAGAGCGAAACGCGTATACCGTTGTAAAGTTTATCATTACATATAGGATGACTAAGCATACACAGCGACTTTGAATAATGCAAGAATAATTCGGTTATATTTCTTAGTCTTATGAGAATATATAGAATCCTGCCTGGTGTTTATGCCTCTTCATGAGGAAAACATAGTGATATATTTATGAGTTTACCAGTGAGTGTATCAGGGCAGGTGTAACAACAAATTATATTTTATATATTTGCATACTTTGAAATGTCCCTGTAAAACAGCATTTCTATTAAAAAGAATTTAGTGCCTGATGAATGGTTAAACTGTAATATTCACTGCCATGAACAGAGCTTATGCTAAATTCTCTCCGATGATTCAGATTAATGGTAGTTCTATTTTTCGAGCTTAAAACACTGTTTAAGCGTGTGTTAAGGTGCCTATTTATGATTATAGAAGTCACGTTACTGATGAGCTCCGATAGAGCGAAACGCGTATACCGTTGTTAAGTTTATCGTTACATATAGGATGACTAAGCATACGCAGCGACTTTGAATAATGCAAGAATAATTCGGTTCTATTTCTTAGTCTGATGAGAATATATAGAATGCTGCCTCGTGTTTATTGCCTCTTCATGAGGAAAACATAGTGATATATTTATGAGTACACCAGGGAGTGTCCCAGGGCAGGTGTAACAACAAATTATATTTTATATATTTGCACACTTTAAAGTGTTCCTGTTAAACAGCATTTCTATTAAAAACAATTTAATGCCTGATGCATGGTTTAACTGTAAAAGTCACTACCATGCACACAGCTTATGCTAAATTCACTCCGATAATTCAGATTAAGGGTTGTTTTTCTTTTCGAGCTTAAAACACTGTTCAAGCGTGTGTTAAGGTGCCTAAAGATGATTATAGAAGTCACGGTGATGATGTGCTTTGTTAGAGCTAAACGTATACCTTTGTTAAAGTTTGTCGTCACACATAGGATGACTGGGCATACGTAGCGACTTTAAATAATGCAAGAATAATTCAGTTGTATTTCTTAGTCTGATGAGGATATATAGAATGCTGCGTGGTGTTTATGCCTTTTTATAAGGAAAACATATGATATATGTATGAGTACACCAGTGAGTGTCTCAGGGCAGGTGTAAAAACAAATTATATTTTATATATTTGCACACTTTTACGTGTCCCTGTTAAACAGCATTTCTATAAAAAAAGAATTTAGTGCCTGATGCATGGTAAAACCGAAATAGTCACTGCCATGCACAGAGCTTGTGCTTAATTCCTCCGATGATTCAGATAAAGGGTAGTTCTGTATTTCGAGCTTAAAACACATGTTAAGCGTGTGTTAAGGTGCTTATCGATGATTATAGAAGTCACGGTACTGATAAGCTACGATAGAGCGAAACGCGTTTACCGTTGTGAAGTTTGTGGTAACACATATGATGACGGGGCATACGTAGCGACTTTGAATAATGCAAGAATTATTCGGTTCTATTTTATAGTCTGATGAGGATATATAGAATGCTGCCGAGTGTTTATGCCTCTTCATAAAGAAAACATATAATATATTTAAGAGTACACCAGTCAGTGTCCTAGGGCAGGTCTTACAACAAATTATATTTTATATATTTGCACACTTTTAAGTGTCCCTGTTAAACAGCATTTCTATTAAAGAGAATTTAGTGCCTGATTCATGGTTAAACTGTAATAGTCACTGTCATGCACAGAGCTTATGTTAAATTCCCTCAGCATAAGCACAGAGCTTATGCTAAATTCAGATAAAGGGTAGTTCTGTTTTTCGAGCTTAAAACCCTGTTTAAGCGTGTGTTAAGGTGCCTAGAGATGATACAAGAAGTCACGGTACTGATGAGCTTTGATAGAGCGAAACGCGTTTAGCGTTGTGAAGTTTGTTTTCGCACATATAATGACTAGGCATACGTAGCGACTTTGAATAATGCAAGAATAATTAGGTTCTATTTCTTAGCCTGATGAGAATATATAGAATGCTGCCTAGTGTTTATGCCTCTTCATGAGGAAAACATAGTGATATATTTATGAGTACACCAGTGAGTGTCCCAGGGCAGGTGTAACAACAAATTATATTTTATATATTTGCACACTTTTAAGTGTCCCTGTTAAACAGCATTTCTATTAAAAAGAATTTAGTGCCTGATGCATGGTTAAACTGTAATAGTCACTGCCATGCCCAGACCTTATGCTAAATTCCCTTCGATGATTTCGATTTATGGTAGTTCTTTTATTCGAGCTTAAAACACTGTTTAAGCGTGTGTTAAAATGCCTGTAGATGATTATATAAGTCACGGTACTGATGAGCTCCGATAGAGCGAAACTCGTATACCGTTGTGAAGTTTGTCGTCACACATAAAATGACTGGGCATACGTAGCGACTTTGAATAATGCAAGAATATAGCGGTTCTATTTCTTAGTCTGATGAAAATATATAGAATGCTGACTGGCGTTGATGCCTCTTCATGAGGAAAACATAATGATATATTTATGAGTACACCAGTGAGTGTCCTAGGGCAGGTTTAACAACAAATTATATTTTATATATTTGCACACTTTAAAGTGTCCCTGTTAAACAGCATTTCTATTAAAAAGAATTTAGTGCCTGATGAATGGTTAAACTGTAATAGTCACTGCCATCAACAGAGCTTATGCTAAATTCTCTCCGATGATTCAGATTAATGGTAGTTCTATTTTTCGAGCTTAAAACACTGTTTAAGCGGGTGTTAAGGTGCCTATTTATGATTATAGAAGTCACGGTACTGATGAGCTCCGATAGAGCGAAACGCGTATACTGTTGTAAAGTTTATCGTTACATATAGGATGACTAAGCATACACAGGGACTTTGAATAATGCAAGAATAATTCGGTTCTATTTCTTAGTCTGATGAGAATATATAGAATGCTGCCTCGTGTTTATAGCCTCTTCATGAGGAAAACATAGTGATATATTTATGAGTTCACCAGTGAGTGTCCAAGGACAGGTGTAACAAAAAATTATATTTTATATATTTGCATACTTTTAAATGTCCCTGTAAAACAGCATTTCTATTAAAAAGAATTTAGTGCCTGATGAATGGTTAAGCTGTAATAGTCAATGCCATGAACAGAGCTTATGCTAAATTCCCTACGATATTCAGATTAAGGGTAGTTCTATTTTTCGAGCTTAAAACACTGTTTAAGCGTGTGTTAAGGTTCCTATTTACGATTATAGAAGTCACGGTACTGATGAGCTCTGATAAAGCGAAATGCGTATACCGTTGTAACGTTTATCGTTACATATAGGATGACTAAGCATACTCAGCGACTTTGAATAATGCAAGAATAATTCGGTTCTATTTCTTAGTCTGATGAGAATATATAGAATGCTGCCTGGTGTGTATGCCTCTTCATGAAGAAAACATAGTGATATATTTATGAGTTTACCAGTGAGTGTCCTAGGGCAGGTGTAACAACAAATTATATTTTATTTATTTGCATACTTTGAAATGTCCCTGTAAAACAGCATTTCTTTTAAAAAGAATTTAGTGCCTGATGAATGGTTAAACTGTAATAGTCACTGCCATGAAAAGAGCTTATGCTAAATTCTCTCCGATGATTCAGATTAAGGGTAGTTCTATTTTTCGAGCTTAAAACACTGTTTAAGCGTGTGTTACGGTGCCTATTTTTAATTATAGAAGTCACGGTACTGATGAGCTCCGATAGAGCGAAACGCGTATACCGTTGTAAAGTTTATCGTTACATATAGGATGACTAAGCATACGCAGCGAGTTTGAATAATGCAAGAATAATTCGGTTATATTTCTTAGTCTTATGAGAATATATAGAATCCAGCCTGGTGTTTATGACTCTTCATGAGGAAAACATAGTGATATATTTATGAGTTCACCAGTGAGTGTATCAGGGCAGGTGTAACAACAAATTATATTTTATATATTTGCATACTTTGAAATGTCATGTAAAACAGCATTTCTATTAAAAAGAATTTAGTGCCTGATGAATGGTTAAACTGTAATAGTCACTGCCATGAAGAGAGCTTATGCTAAATTCTCTCCGATGATTCAGATTAATGGTAGTTCTATTTTTCGAGCTTAAAACACTGTTTAAGCGTGTGTTAAGGTGCCTATTTATGATTATAGAAGTCACGTTACTGATGAGCTCCGATAGAGCGAAACGCGTATACCGTTGTTAAGTTTATCGTTACATATAGGATGACTAAGCATACGCAGCGACTTTGAATAATGCAAGAATAATTCGGTTCTATTTCTTAGTCTGATGAGAATATATAGAATGCTGCCTCGTGTTTATTGCCTCTTCATGAGGAAAACATAGTGATAAATTTATAAGTACACCAGTGAGTGTCCCAGGGAAGGTGTAACAACAAATTATATTTTTTATATTTGCACACTTTTAAGTGTCCCTGTTAAACAGCATTTCTATTAAAAAGAATTTAATGCCTGATGCATGGTTTAACTGTAAAAGTCACTACCATGCACACAGCTTATGCTAAATTCACTCTGATAAATCAGATTAATGGTAGTTCTGCTTTTCGAGCTTAAAACACTGTTTAAGCGTGTGTTAAGGTGCCTATAGATGTTTATAGAAGTCACTGTAATGATGTGCTTTGTTAGAGCGAAACGCGTATACCGTTGTGAAGTTTGTCGTCACACATAGGATGACTAAGCATACGTAGCGACTTTAAATAATGCAAGAATAACTCGGTTCTATTTCTTTGTCTGATGAGGATATATAGAATGATGCCTTGTGTTTATGCCTCTTGATGAGGAAAACAGTGATATATATTTTTGAGTACACCAGTACGTGTTCCAGGGCAGGTGTAACAACAAATTATATTTTTTATATTTGCACACTTTGAAGTGTACCTGTTAAACAGCATTTCTATTAAAAAGAATTTAGTTCCTGATGCATGGTTAAACTGTAATAGTCACTGCCATGCACAGAGCTTATGCTAAATTCCCTCCGATTATTCAGATTAAGGGTAGTTCTGTTTTTAGAGCTTAAAACACTGTTTAAGCGTGTGTTAAGGTGCCTATTAATGATTAGAGAAGTCACGGTACTGATGAGCTCCGATAGAGCGAAACGCGTATACCGTTTTTGAAGTTTGTCGTCACACATAAAGTGACTGGGCATATATAGCGACTTTAAATATTGCAAAAATAATTCGGTTCTAATTTCTTAGTCTGATGAGGATATATAGAATGCTGCCTGATGTTTATGCGTTTTCATAAGGAAACTATATGATATATTTATGAGTACACCAGTGAGTGTCCCAGGGCAGGTGTAACAATAAATTATATTTTACATATTTGCACACTTTTAAGTGTTTTTTGTAAAACAGCATTTCTATTAAAAAGAGTTTAGTGCCTGATTCATGGTTAAACTGTATTAGTCACTGCTATGCACAGAGCTTATGCTAAATTTTCTCCGATGATTCACATTAAGAGTAGTTCTGTTTTTCGAGCTTAAAACACTGTTTAAGCGTGGGTGAATATGCCTATAGATGATTATAGAAGTCACGGTAATGATGAGCTCCGATACAGCAAAACGCGTATACCGTTGTGAAGTTTGTCGTCACACATAATATGACTGGACATACGTAGCGACTTTGAATAATGCAAGAATAATTGGGTTATATTTCGTTAGTCTGATGAGGATAAATAGAATGCTGCCTGGTGTTTATGCCTCTTCATGAGGAAAACATAGTGATATATTTATGAGTACACCAGTGAGTGTCCCAGGCAGGTGTAACAACAAATTATATTTTATATATTTGCACACTTTTAAGTGTCCCTGTTAAACAGCATTTCTATTAAAAAGAATTTAGTGCCTGATGCATGGTTAAACTGTAATAGTCACTGCCATGCACAGAGCTTATGCTAAATTCCCTCCGATGATTCAGATTAAGGGTAGTTCTGTTTTTCGAGCTTAAAACACTGTTTAAGCGTGTTTTAAGGTGCCTATAGATGATTATAGAAGTCAAGGTACTGATGAGCTTCGATAGTGCGAAACGCGCATACCTTTGTGAAGTGTTCCGTCACACATAGGATGACTGGGCATACGTAGCGACTTTGAATAATGCAAGAATAATTCGGTTCTATTTCTTAGTCTGATGAAGATAAATAGAATGCTGCCTGGTGTTTATGCCTCTTCATAAGGAAAACATATGATAGATGTTTGAGTGCACAAGTGAGTGTCCCAGGGGAGGTGTAAAAACAAATTATATTTTATATATTTGAACACATTTAAGTGTCCCTGTTAAACATCATTTCTATCAAAAAGAATTTAATGCCCGATGCATGGTTAAACTGTAATAGTCACTGCCATGCACAGAGCTTATGCTAAATTCCCTCCGATAATTCAGATTAAGGGTAGTTCTGTTTTTCGAGCTAAAAACACCGTTTAAGCGTGTGTTAAGGTGCCTATTAATGATTAGAAAAGTCACGGTACTGATGAGCTCCGATAGAGCGAAACGCGTATACCGTTGTGAAGTTTGTCGTCACACATAAGATGACTAATCATGCGTAGCAACTTTGAATAATGCGAGAATAATTCGGTTCTTTTTTATAGTCTGATGAGGATTTATAGAATAATGCCTTGTGTTTATTCATCTTCATGAGGAAAGCATGGTAATATATATTTTTGAGTACACCAGTGAGTGTCCCAGTGCAGGTGTAACAATAAATTATATTTTATATATTTGCACACTTTTAAGTGTTTCTGTTAAACAGCATTTCTATAAAAAAGAATTTAGTTTATGATGCATGGTTTAACTGTAATGGTCACTGCCATGCACAGAGCTTATGCTAAATTCCCTCCGATGATTCAGATTAAGAATAGTTCTGTTTTTCGAGCTTAAAACACTGTTTAAGCGTGTGTTAAGGTACCTATTCATGATTAGAGAAGTCACGGTACTGATGATCTCCGATAGAGCGAAACGCGTATACCGTTGTGAAGTTTGTCGTCACAAACAGGATGACTGGGCATACGTTGCGACTTTGAATAATGCAAGAATAATTCGGTTCTATTTATTAGTATTATGAAGATATATAGAATGATGCCTTGTGTTTATGCCTCTTGATGATGAAAACATAGTGATATATATTTTTGAGTACACCAGTGAGTGTAACAGTGCAGGTGTAACAACAAATTACGTTTTATATATTTGCATACTTTTAAGTGTTTATGTTAAACAGCATTTTTATTAAAAAGAATTTACTTTCTGATGCATTGTTAAACTGTAATAGTCACCGCCATGCACAGAGCTTGTTCTAAATTCCCTCCGATGATTCAGATAAATTGTAGTTCTGTTTTCCGAGCTTAAAACACTGTCTGATGAGCTCCGATAGAGCGAAACGCGTATACCGTTGTGACGTTTGTCGTCACACATAGGATGACTGTGAATGCGTAGCGACTTTTAATAATGCAACAATAATTCGGTTCTATTTCTTAGTCTGAAGAGGATAAATAGAATGCTGCCTCGTGTTTATTGCATTTTCATGAGGAAAACATAGTGACATATTTATGAGTACACCAGTGAGTGTACCAGGAGATGTGTAACAACAATTATATTTTATATATTTGCACACTTTTAAGTGTCAATGTTAAACAGCATTTCTATTAAAAAGAATTTAATGCCTGATGAATGGTTAAACTGTAATAGTCACTGCCATGCACAGAGCTTATTCCAAATTTCCTCCGATAATTCAGATTAAGGGTAGTTCTGTTCCTCGAGCTAAAAACACTGTTTAAGCGTGTGTTAAGGTTCCTATAGATGATTATAGAACTCACGGTACTGATGAGTTCGGATAGAGCGAAAGCTTTATACCGTTGTGAAGTTTGTCGTCACACATAGGATGACTGGGCATACGTAGCGACTTTGAATAATGCAAGAATAATTCGGTTCTATTTCTTAGTCTAATGAGGAAAATAGAATGCTGCCTGGTGTTTATGCTTCTTGATGAGGAAAACATAGTGATATATTTATGATTTCAACAGTGAGTGTCCCAGGGCAGGTGTAACAACAAATTATATTTTATATATTTGCACACTTTTAAGTGTCCCTGTTAAACAGCATTTCTATTTAAAATAATTTAGTGCCTGTTGAATGGTTAAACTGTAATAGTCACTGCCATGAACAGAGCTTATGCTAAATTCTCTCCGATATTCAGATTAAGGGTAGTTCTATTTTTCGAGCTTAAAACACTGTTTAAGCGTGTGTTAAGGTTCCTATTTACGATTATAGAAGTCACGGTACTGATGAGCTCCGATAAAGCGAAACGCGTATACCGTTGTAACGTTTATCGTTACATATAGGATGACTAAGCATACGCAGCGACTTTGAATAATGCAAGAATAATTCGGTTCTATTTCTTAGTCTGATGAGAATATATAGAATGCTTCCTGGTGTGTATGCCTCTTCATGAAGAAAACATAGTGATATATTTATGAGTTTACCAGTGAGTGTCCTAGGGCAGGTGAAACAACAAATTATATTTTATTTATTTGCATCCTTTGAAATGTCCCTGTAAAACAGCATTTCTTTTAAATAGAATTTAGTGCCTGATGAATGGTTAAACTGTAATAGTCACTGCCATGAAAAGAGCTTATGCTAAATTCTCACCGATGATTCAGATTAAGGGTAGTTCTATTTTTCGAGCTTAAAACACTGTTTAAGCGTGTGTTACGGTGTCTATTTTTAATTATAGAAGGCACGGAACTGAACGATAGAGCGAAATTTTCGATATTTTAAAATATTTTCGATATTTTCGCTCCGATAGAGCGAAACGCGTATACCGTTGTAAAGTTTATCGTTACATATAGGATGACTAAGCAAACGCATCGACTTTGAATAATGCAAGAATAATTCGGTTATATTTCTTAGTCTTATGAGAATATATAGAATCCTGCCTGATGTTTATGCCTCTTCATGAGGAAAACATAGTGATATATTTATGAATTCACCAGTGAGTGTATCAGGGCAGGTGTAACAACAAATTATATTTTATATATTTGCATACTTTTAAATGTCCCTGTAAAACAGCATTTCTATTAAAAAGAATTTAGTGCCTGATGAATGGTTAAACTGTAATAGTCACTGCTATGAACAGAGCTTATGCTAAATTCTCTCCGATGATTCAGATTAATGGTAGTTCTATTTTTCGAGCTTAAAACACTGTTAAAGCGTGTGTTACGGTGCCTATTTATGATTATAGAAGTCACGTTACTGATGAGCTCCGATAGAGCGAAACGCGTATACCGTTGTTAAGTTTATCGTTACATATAGGATGACTAAGCATACGCAGCGACTTTGAATAATGCAAGAATAATTCGGTTCTATTTCTTAGTCTGATGAGAATATATAGAATGCTCACTCGTGTTTATTGCCTCTTCATGAGGAAAAAATAGTGATATATTTATGAGTACACCAGTGAGTGTCCCAGGGCAGGTGTAACAACAAATTATATTTTAATTATTTGCACACTTTTAAGTGTCCCTGTTAAACAGCATTTCTATTAAAAAGAATTTAGTGCCTGATGCATGGTTTATGTAAAGTCACTACCATGCACACAGCTTATGCTAAATTCACTCCGATAATTCAGATTAAGGGTAGTTCTGCTTTTCGAGCTTAAAACACTGTTTAAGCGTGTGTTACTGTGCCTATAGATGATTATAGAAGTCACGGTGATGATGAGCTCCGATAGAGCGAAACGCGTATACCGTTGTGAAGTTTGTCGTCACACATTTAATGACTGGGCATACTCAGCGACTTTGAATATTGCAAGAATAATTCGGTTTTATTTCCTAGTCTGATTAAGATATATAGAATGCTGCCTGGTGTTTATGCCTCTTTATGAGAAAAACATAGTGATATATTAATGAGTACACCAGTGAGTGTCCCAGGGCAGGTGTAACAACAAATTATATTTTATATATTGGCACACTTTTAAGTGTCCCTGTAAAACAGCATTTCTATATAAAAGAATATAGTGCCTGATGAATGGTTAAACTGTAATAGTCACTGCCATGAAAAGAGCTTATGCTAAATTCTCACCGATGATTCAGATTAAGGGTAGTTCTATTTTTCGAGCTTAAAACACTGTTTAAGCGTGTGTTAAGGTGCCTATACATGATTATCGAAGTCACGGGACTGATGAGCTCCGATAGAGCGAAACGCGTATACCGTTGTGAAGTTTGTCGTCACACATAGGATGACTGGGCATAATATGCGACATTGAATAATGCAAGAATAATTCGGTTCTATTTCTTAGTCTCATTAAGATATATAAAATGCTGCCTGGTGTTTATGCCTCTTCATGAGAAAAACATAGTGATATATTAATGAGTACACCAGTGAGTGTCCCAGGGCAGGTATAACAACAAATTATATTTTATATATTTGCACACTTTTAAGTGTTTGTGTTAAACAGCATTTCCATTAAAAATAATTTAGTGCCTGATGCATGGTTAAACTGTAATAGTCACTGAATCATCTCACCGATGATTCAGATTAAGGGTAGTTCTATTTTTCGAGGTTAAAACACTGTTTAAGCGTGTGTTAAGGTGCCTGAAGATGATTGTAGAAGTCACGGTACTGATGAGCTCCGATAAAGCGAAACGCGTATACCGTTGTGAAGTTTGTCGTAACACATAGGATGACTGGGCATACTTAGCGACTTTAAATAATGCAAGAATAATTTGGTTTTATTTCTTAGTCTGATGAGTATATATAGAATGACGCCTGGTGTTAATGCCTCTTCATGAGACAAACATAGTGATATATTCATGAGTACAACAGTGAGTGCCCCAGAGCAGGTGTAACAACAAATTATATTTTATATATTTGCACACTTTTACGTCTTCCTGCTTAACCGCATTTCTTTTCAAAAGAATTTAGTGCCTGATGCATGGTTAAATGTAAAAGTCACTGCCATGCACAGAGCTTATGCTAAATTCCCTCCGATGATTCAGATTAAGGGTAGTTCTGTTTTTCAAGCTTAAACACTGTTTAAGCGCGTGTTAATGTGCTTATAGATTATTATAGAAGTCACGGTACTGATAAGCTCCGTATAAGCGACACGCGTATACCGTTGTGAAGTTTGTCGTCACACATACGATGACTGAGCATACATAGCGACTTTGAATAATGCAAGAATAATTCGGTTCTATTTCGTAGTCTGATGAAGATATATAGAATGCTGCCTGTTGTTTATGACTCTTCATGAAGAAAACATAGTGATATATTAATGAGTACACCAGTGAGTGTCCCACGGCAGGTGTAAAAACAAATTATATTTTATATATTTGCACACTTTTAAGTGTCCCTGTAAAACAGCATTTCTATTAAAAAGAATTTAGTGCATGATGCATGGTTTAACTGTAATGGTCACTGCCATGCACAGAACTTATGCTCAATTCTCTCCGATGATTAAGATTAAAGGAAGTTCTGTTTTTCGAACTTAAAACACTGTTAAAGCATGTGTTAAGTTGCCTATGGATTATTATAGAAGTAACGGTACTGATGAGCTCCGATAGAGCGAAACGCGTATACGGTTGTGATGTTTGTCGTCACACATAGGATGACTGGGCATACGTAGCGACTTTGAATAATGCAAGAATAATTCGGTTCTATTTCTTAGTCTGATGAGGAAATATAGAATGCTGCCTGCTGTTTATGCGTCTTCATAAAGAAAAGATATGATATATTTAAGAGAACAACAGTGAGTGTCCAAGGGCAGGTGTAACAACAAATTATATTTTATATATTTGCACACTTTTAAGTCTCCCTGTTAAACAGCATTTCTATTAAAAAGAATTTAGTGCCTGATGCATGGTTAAACTGTAATAGTCACTGCCATGCACAACGCTTATGCTAAATTCTCTCCGATAATTCAGATAAGGGTAGTTCTGTTTTTCGAGCTTGAAACACTGTTTAAGCGTGTGTTAAAGAGCCTTTTTATGATTATAGAAGTCAAGGTACTGATAAGCTTCGATAGAGCGAAACGCGTATACCGTTTTTGAAGTTTGTCGTCACACATAACATGACTGGGCATTTATAGCGACTTTAAATATTGCAAAAATAATTCGGTTCTATTTCTTAGTCTGATAAGGATATATAGAATGCTGCCTGATGTTTATGCGTCTTCATAAGGAAACTATATGATATATTTATGAGTACACCAGTGAGTGTCGCAGGGCAGGTGTAACAACAAATCATTTTTTATATATTTGCACACTTTTAAGTGTCCCTGTTAAACAGCATTTCTATTAAAAAGAATTTAGTGCCTGATGCATGGTTAAACTGTAATAGTCACTGCCATGCACAGAGCTTATGCTAAATTTCCTCCGATAATTCAGATTAAGGGTAGTTCTGTTTTTCGAGCTTAAAACACTGTTTAAGCGTGTGTTAAGGTGCCTATTGATGATTATAGAAGTCACGGTACTGATAAGCTCCAATAAAGCAACACGCATGTACCGTTGTGAAGTTTGTCGTCACACGTAGGATGACTGGGCATACTTAGTGACTTTGAATAATGCAAGAATAATTCGGTTTTATTTCTTAGTCTGATGAGGATATATAGAATGATACCTGGTGTTTATGCCTCTTCATGAGACAAATATAGTGATATATTCATGAGTAAAACAGTGAGTGTCACAGAGCAGGGGTAACAACAAATTATGTTTTATATATTTGCAAACTTTTAAGTGTCCTTGTTAAACAGCATTTCTATTAAAAACATATTGTGTTTGATGCATGGTTCGACTGTAATAGTCACTGCCATGCCCAGAGCTTATGCTAAAATCCCTTCGATGATTCAGATTAAGGGTATTTCTGTTTTTCGTGCTTAAAACACTGTTTAAGCGTGTGTTAAGTTACCTAGAGATGATTATAGGAGTCCCGGTACTAATGAGCTCATATAAAGCGACAGGCGTATACCGTTGTAAAGTTTGTCGTCACACATAGGATGACTGGGCATACATAGCGACTTTGAATAATGCAAGAATAATTCGGTTCTATTTCTTAGTCTGATGAAGATATTTAGAATGCTGCCTAGTGTTTATGCCTCTTCATGAGGAAAACATAGTGATATATTAATAAGTACACCAGTAAGTGTCCCAGGGCTGGTGTAACAACAAATTATATTTTATATATTTGCACACTTTTAAGTGTCCCTGTAAAACAGCATTTCTATTAAAAATGCTGAACGGTTAAACTGTAATAGTCATTGCCAAGCACAGAGCTTATGCTAAATTCTATTCGATAATTTAGATTAAAAGTAGTTCTGTTTTTCGAGCTTAAAACACTGTTTAAGCGTGCGTTAAGGTGCCTATAGATGATTATAGAAGTCACGGTACTGATGAGCTCCGATAGACCGAAATGCGTATACTGTTGTTAAGTTTGTCGTCACACATACAATGACTGGGCATACGTAGCGACTTTGAATAATGCAAGAATAATTCGGTTCTATTTCTTAGTCTGATAAGGAAATATAGAATGATGCCTAGTGTTTATGCGCCTTCATAAGGAAAATATATGATATATTTATGAGTACACCAGTGAGTGTCCCAGAACAGGTGTAACAACAAATTATATTTTATATATTTACACACTTTTAAGTGACCCTGTTAAACAGCATTTCTATTAAAAATAATTTAGTGCCTGCTGAACGGTTAAACTGTAATAGTCATTGCCAAGCACAGAGCTTATGCAAAATTCTATTCGATGATTAAGATTAAGGGTAGTTTTGTTGTTCGAGCTTAAAACACTGTTTAAGCGTGTGTTAAGGTGCCTATAGATAATTATAGAAGTCACGGTACTAATGAGCTCCGATAGAGCGAAACGCGTATACCGTTGTAAGGTTTGTCGTCACACATAGGATGACCTGGCATACGTAGCGACTTTGAAAAATGCAAGAATAATTCTCTTATATTTCTAAGTCTGATGAGGATATATAGAATGATGCCTGGTAATTATGCCTCTTTATGAGGAAAATATAGTGATATATTTATGAGTACACCAGTGAGTGTTCCAGGGCAGGTGTAACAACAAATTATATTTTATATATTTGCACACTTTTAAGTGTCCCTGTTAAACAGCATTTCTATTAAAAAGAATTTAGTGCCTGATGCATGGTTAAACTGTAATAGTCACTGCCATGCACAGAGCTTATGCTAAATTCTCTCCGATGATTTAGATTAAGGGTAGTTCTGTTTTTCGAGCTTAAAACACTGTTTAAGCGTGTGTAAAGGTGCCTATTGATGATTATAGAAGTCACGGTTTTGATGAGCTCCGATAGAGCGAAACGCGCATACCGTTGTGAAGTTTGTCGTCACACATAGGATGACTGGGCATACGTAGCGACTTTGAATAATGCAAGAATAATTCGGTAATATTTCTTAGTCTGATGAGGATATATAGAATGTTGCTTGGTGTTCATGCCTCTTCATGAGGAAAACATAGTGATATATTAATGAGTACAGTAGTAAGTGTACCAGTGCATGTGTAACAACAAATTATATTTTATATATTTGCACACTTTTAAGTGTCGCTGTAAAACAGCATTTCTATTAAAAAGAATTTAGTGCATGATGCATGGTTAAACAGTAATAGTCACTGCCATGCACACAGTTTATGCTCAATTCCCAACGATGATTCCAATTAAGAATAGTTCTGTTTTTCGAGCTTAAAACACTGTTTTAGCGTGTGTTAAGGTGCCTATAGATGATTTTTGAAGTCACAGTACTGATGAGCTCTGAGAGAGAAACGCGTATACCATTGTGAAGTTTGCCGTAACACATAGGATGACGTTCATATGTAGCGACTTTGAATAATGCAAGAATAATTCGGTTCTGTTTCTTAGTCTGATGAGGAAATATAGAATGCTGCCTAGTGTTTATGCGTCTTCATAAGGAAAATATATGATATATTTAAGAGTACAAAGTGAGTGTCCAAGGGCAGGTGTAACAGCAAATAATATTTTATATATTTGCACACTTTTAAGTGTCCCTGTAAAACAGCATTTCTATTA
>WNNJ02001013.1:0-62543 GCA_012934845.2 Pomphorhynchus laevis | reverse complement strand
TGCATCTCTACCAGATAGAAGTCTAAGGGCGGAAGCACCTCCCGAGTTCCACTGAAGGATATTCAGTGAAAAAGGCTCACGAGTACTGTGCATTGTGATGGATTAGTTGGATGGGGGATTGCCTACCTAGACAAAGCTAGGTGCAGGAAGGTTGCCCTTCCCACCACTAGCCCCCTCCAAGGAAGGTACTTGCCCCTGGGCAGTATCTTCATTTCCCCTATTAGTCTTCTGTTGGATTAGCTTCCCAATCTTGAGCGGGGGAACGGCATGTGCTGAAGCCCCTCTCTTTTTCGACTCCGGAACCGAGGAAACAGGAAGCACAGGATTAGTCCCGATCACGGTTAGGATAGAGCGTACTAACTCCTCCATCTGCCGAAGAGCATTCGAAGTCTTTAAGTCGATAATCCGTAGAATGTCAGCGTCATCCATACGTGGAGCTGCAGCGACCGCGAAGGACTTGGCCGGATTGGGCGGTTTCAACAAGAATAATTGTCTATATTCTTTGAATAGAGAGCATTTCCTGCTCCAAGCAGGATGGCACCCCCCGCAATTCGAGCAGGAAAGGGGGCCTCGCAGCGATCGGTAGTTGTAAGAGAAGGACAGCTGGTGGAGCTACAGTCCCACACGAAAGGGTCCCACTGCAGCTGGAGGCCCAGTGTCCCCATTTGTGACACCGGCTGCAGTGGGGATAGGTCAGATCATCCCTCTCTGTGATCGTGAATTTAATATTAAAACCCATAAAGGGATTCGACGTAGAATTTGACAGGGATTCAGCAATATTTACGGGAGCATTGCAAAAGCCAACCGGGATAGGGTTCCCGTCCTTACCCCGGATTGACCTCAGATTGGTGACTTTGAATTTTTCCATAAAAGAACGTATATCTTCTTCTTACATTGAGCAGGGAAGATTTGAAACTTTTAGCGATGCTAGGATAGGCTTGGATGAAATTTCACCATATTCAGCTAAATTGGCGGAGAAGTACTCCATGTAGTTTGCGGCAAGGTCATTCGAGACAAAAGAGATCTTCACCTCCGCATGGTGTAACCTAACAGAGTTAAATAGAACCCTGTTCTGAAACTGTTTGGTGAAGGATCTCAAAAATTTGTTGTAGATATCGTGTTTTTCGGTCGGTTTCTTAACTTTAATTATTAGCAAATTCTTTTATTTAGGAATGAGGGGAAGCACCTCCCCATCACCTGATACCATAGAAAAATTACTAACCTTGTTACTTGGATCTGTAGTTAGATTTACCTTTAATTTGTCTTTTTTGTAGGATTATCGTTGATTTTTGAATGATTTTTGCTGTTATCGTTTGATAGCTCCGACATTACTTGCACATTGTTCATTTTTTGCATGCAACGCTGGAATTGTTATTTAAATTAGGTGACATTATTGCGTTTTGCGTACCTTCAAAAGTTGCCGAAATTGTTTCAAAAATTCAAACTACAATGAAAGTAGCTGGCTATTGCTTATAACAGCAGCATCTTTTCAAAGCAAATGTCGGCGATCGTTTTGAATTTTATTATATAAGCATATACATTCAAAAAACATTGTAATTTTCTGAATATTCTACAAGAGGTTAGAGAAATATCTGTATCTTTGTTGCATATATTGGGTCTTCTTTGCCCAAAAAATAGCCAATTTGATTTTACAAAGATAAAATCATTAACGTTGTTAAGAAAAACGGTAGCTATTGTCTTAATCCAATTAATAGCTCACTTAAATCCAAAAAATGAATTGATAATTCAATGAATTTTATATTTTATATGTAATTATTATATATTCTTATTAAAATTTTGTAATATTTAATTATAAATTAATTACTTTATCCTTAATTACTTCTATTTGATTTTCTAAATTTTATATTTTAAGGTCAAACTGTTATATCTGAATATCTTTTACTGCTTCATTACCAACTATCAAAAACAATGAACGATATTAATGCAATTTCTGGTAATAAAATAATATGTGATTTTTAAAAATATTTTTTTATAAAATATTTGCACTTCGCAATTGTAAGTAAATAAATAATCATTTAATTAGAGTTAAAGTATGTGAAATAAAAAATGTGGAATGCAGGCAAGCAAAAATTTTCTGTCAACATATAGAATTCTTGATATTTTCAGCATCAAAATTTGCTAGTCAAATAAATACATTTATGAAATTGAATTAATAGAAGCAATAAACATTTTGACACACAAAAGTTATTTAAAAGTAGGGACATCTATATTTATACAAATAAAAGGTGTTACAATTGGAATTAATAGTAGCCCAATTATTACTGACTGGTTTTTAAGCTTTATAGAGTATGAATTTGTTCATAACTATGCAAAAAAATAAATCTAAATTATATAAAAATATCAAAGATGTACATTGTCTTACAAATTATATGAAAAAACAGCTGAAAAATAGAAAAGTAGAAAAAATGGTAGGTAAAATGGTATGTAAAAGATGGTGTAAAGAAATTATAACGTAATTAATAAAATTAAATTGATTAAAAATGTTTCATTATATAAGATTAATATTTTTCTACGCTTAGACATAATCAATTATCCACACGAGAAAAAATACCGTTTGGATAATTTATTACACCTAAGCACAGGATTAGATGCCATTAGATCTTGTAGAATTTTCAGTTTAGTATCACGAAATTTATACCGTTGTGAGAATACATCATCTCTCATTGTTTTGTTCTAAAATACTATTTTTAGAAGCCTTGGTCTCCCATCTTGTAGACGCTTACCCAAGCGAATCAAATTTACAATACGTATAGAATCAAATTCGTCTACGTTCTATGATGACATCATCATTGAGAGAACCGAGCTTATCATATCCATGTCCTCTTTCAGTCGATAATGATTATTCAAACTGGAAGATTCCCTGAGACTAGCTGACACGATATACAGCGGACACGATATTCCTCTGTATGTGTAGTCGATCTCCTATGGTTTGAATTATTATTACTAGGAGTATCCGATGGTGTCAACGGTACATGATTGAAAACTGCCTGTGTTGCTTTTAAAGGAGTGTGGTTGTGATTGTTACTTTGAGATTTGCATTGTCGGGAAATTAATGAATTTTCTTTTTGACATTTAGTTGAACTATTATCAGTCTTTTTCAGGTGTTTTCTTCATTCGCTGATGCCTTTGGTTTCTGCTCCACACGCGGGCCGAACTGGGTATTATATGTGTACACGGCTATTTGGGAGCTAGAAGCTGCTCTGTAGAAACATTGAGGAAAGGTAGGTCCTCTGGATTTCGTGTGATTGGATTAGAAATGGAATGTGGAGTAGATACATTAGTTATAACAATTTGCGGCTCCGTCTCTGTCTCGGTAGATTTATCATAAGCTTAACAAAATACATCTTCTGCTATACAATTTGCGGCTCCTTCACTGTCTTAGTAGATTTATCAGAAATTTGAGAAATTCCATCATGCTGCGATGTCATTTCCAATTGCTCTAAGCGTTCTATTAACAAGTTGATTTGTTTCGCCGCACGGAATCCGCCACAAGTTTCTTGACCCAAAGCACAATTATGTGTTACTGATGTCCAGATTTGACAACGGCTAGCGGATCATTCCACTTGTATGTTGTCGAGCTTGTCGGTTTTATCGGTATCAACAGAGATTGCTCGCTTGACTTTTGGTAGATTTTTCTTCTTGGCTCCCATTAACTGTAGGTTGCAATAGTTTACAATTTTTTTGTATGTATATTATATTGTAAGTTATTGTTGTTATCAAGATAGTTTAAACTTTTGGCTTTGGTATGTATTGGAATCTTGTATGTATATTATATTGTGCGTTTAAGCTCTTAAAATGTTTTTGTTCTCCAAAACATGTAAAGAATTTTTAATTCACTGAAGTCTTGAACTGAAATCTTGAACAGAAATCTTGAACTGAAATCTTGAACTGAAATCTTGCATGTAAGTAGTTACTGATCAAGAATATTTAAACTCCTGTTCTTTGATGCCATCATCTTTTGTAGGTATTTAGTAATCAAGACAATTTTTTAACCAGTCTAAAATCAAATTGTATGTAAATTATTTCTCAAACTTTTTTAAGGTCTCAAACTTTTATTGGTAGTCATATCTGATGATCTTCCTGCGCCAGCAGAAAGAGGTACAACACGACCATGTCTGATAAAGTAGGTTTTCGACGGGTCGTTTGCTTGGGTAGTTCGGCGGAGTTTACGAAGTTTAAATGCTCGTGCTCGATGGTTTTTGTAGAGGTCGGAATTAAGATAAGCATACTGTCGAGAGACACTTGTTATTAGACGCTGTACCGCTTTGATAACCTTTTGTATTTGTTCTGAAGTTAGTGTGTTGTGTGCATAGAGAGGAGAGTTTCCATTTTTTGTAACAAGACGACGGAATGTGGCTTTGCAAATTTCATTGACACTGCGACCTAATTCGACAAGTAGGTTTGGAATTTCTGATGTATCATTTCCAGAAAGAAGACCCTTTACTATCACATTTCGTGACATCCAAGAATCCTCCTTTATAGCTTTTAAGAGTTCAACATTACCAGTGCTATAATCTGATGAATGTGGTGAAGATTGAAGGGATCCAATTAGTTGATAGCGTACTAAAGAAGGAACGGCGAATTTAGCGATTTGAGAAAATGATCTAAGTGCGACATTATCGATTTCAGCTTTTGTTATTGTTGAAGGATCTTGCATTTGAGACTGGAATGATTAAATGTCGGTTTAAAGTTTACATAATTCAAGGGAAGAAGATTTGCAATGTATGTTAACATCAAGACCTACTAGTTTATATTCTAGTTGGTTTGGTTGGGTTCATAAATTGGAAAGTTCAATAACATTTTGATTAATGAGTTTTGCGGAACAAAAGCAACAATACATTTTTTGCTGAAGGAATGCTGTAGGGATGCGTATTGATAGCCTTTTAGGCACGTAAGCTGGACGATTTTGTGTAGAGCATTAAAGTTCGTTTAATGATCCATCTTTAAATGCATCATAATGGCTATTTAATTTTTGTATAGACATTGATGGAAGTTGAGATATAGAAAAATACTGAGAAATTTTGGTGTTTAACGAATGTTGTGATAAGACGATGAAATCAAGGTGTCTTTGAATATAGAGCGGTTTGAGCGGCCTGATGCATCGAACGTTAAATGCGCGAACGTCCAATGCGACAGCTCTGACAGCTCTTGCACACGGAATATTGACCATTGCAAGCAAAGCATCACCTCTCTGTCTTTTTAGATAATACTGAGACTTCACAGACGTTTATCTCAGAGTTGGATTTACTCATTTCCTTGTTTATAAATGACAATGTCGGTTTACTTGTTCCGTCGGTTTCCATTGTTACAGCCGATTTTTAGTAGTAATCTGCTCGTAAGTATTAATAACCAAGAAACCTTTTGCCAGCTGGTCGATTATGTATTTTATCTCTTTAATTTTTTTAATCTATATTTAAAGTATATTATTTATATCATAATAAATAATATACTTTGTATAAGAATAAGATACTAGATAGTTTTATTAGAGGAAATACATCATTAGCATGTATTTGGCCCCGCTGCTATGTTGGGTAGAGGAGTTAGGGGCCGAAACCTGATAGCATAGCAGTTCCTCCTGATGACCTCTAATTATTATTCTGATACAACGTCTGTTATTTATTAGTCAATTCATAAAAATTGGCTTTTATTTTAATTTCAATTTTTTATTTTAACTTTATTAAATTATATTTATATAATTATTATTTAAATTAATTTAAATAAATTAATTTAAATTATAAAAAATCTTAAAACAATTATTAATTTTATTATTTAATTATTAAATTTTGATTTACCATTATTATGTTTTGTTAATTTTATTATTATATTAAATACGTATAGTCAGTTAGCTGATTTGATTTATACCGTTTTGATAGCAGCTTTCTTAATTCACAATTTTCAATTAATTCTAGATTATGGGTACATATGTTTATTTATTTTATCAAAACTAAGACTTTTACAATTGCATTCTGTTTCCATTATGTTTCTAATATTATCGTTACATATTGATTTTAATTCTTTATTATAATTACAAATTTTTCGTCCTAATGGTGGTAGGAGTTTATACCTTATTTTAGGAATATATTTACTTAAATCTGACCCTATTATTTCTTTACTTTTAGAATTATTTAAAAGTCCGGCTATATTTATCTTATCTATACATTTATTAATGAAGTTTATGGTTAATGTATATTTTCTATTGTTATTATTTACATTTATTGTACGATTATAGTATTTTTTTTCTAAACAGCCTAAATGTTGTTAAGTATTCAATACAAATTTTACAATGAAAAATAATTATTACAAATTAGAGTAAGTATAATGAATGATCAGATTCTAAATTCTCACCGATCGGCAAGGATTTTGTAAGCTCCGGCTTATTACTGTACTTTTTAGAGTTATTTCTTTGTGATCGCTGATATTCTTCGCTATCATGTTCATGCGATCCATGAGCGTTGCTGTGACGATTATCTTCCGATTCGGTTGATGTATTCGCGGCCGCGGTGGTGGCGGTTGTAATGAATTCGTTATTTCTTCGAACCATGTTTGAGCAACTCTTCAAAATTGATGCGATATTACTACTTTTATTCGTAATTAAGTGATTGGTGGTATTTGTTGTCACTATCATTTGTACTGCCGCTGGTGCGTCGTCATGTTGATCATGCTCAACACCTTGAACATCAACAACATTGTCGGGTAGTATAAGATCATCACACATGTTGAGTAACTGATGAATGATCTGGTTGAGATGATCATTACAATTGTCGGGTGTATGATCGGCAACACTAGATTGGCTGCAATTCATCGTGGAAATTCCGGTTTTACCATTGTCAATCATAGTTTCTTCTTGGTTACTACTCGATGATACAAAGAAAGGCGCAGCAGATTCGTCGGCACCGGGTTCGTTGATAGAACCAGAAGCAAATTTTGCAAATTCATTCGATGGATTGCAATCAAGCCCATATTTAGGATCATATGATGTAAATGACATCATTGGTATTGTTGAATTGCTGTTAAGTATAAATGATGACGATTCAAACTCCAATCTCTGTTGAGATGATCCTTTTAATTTTATCGTCAAGTTATCATTATCCTTGATTGGACAACAAATTAGATTATTGTATTCGTTCATTTGATTATTATTTATTTGCATATCATTACTAGCTAAGGGATGCATTGAACTCTAATGCAGCTCACCAAGTTGTTGGATCTTATTTATTTGATCGGTAACTTGTCCTGTCGGTGAATTAGCAGACATCAATAGATGACTTTCAGCATCAGTTGTAGTTGCACAATAAGTAAATATCATTTCTTTTTCGAAATCTGTTTGACCGTAGTCCGACGATTGCTTTCTAACTTTGGTAAGAGATTTGGCTACATCAGTATCGTCATTATCGTCTACATTAAGCTGGGAATGATGATGCTGAAAAACATCATTAGTAGCATCGAATGGAGTATCGTGCTTAGTGATATTGGCAGGAATGTCATCGTTACATTGAGACGCATGCTTGTTTATCGGTTCATTATCTGCGACTATCGTAGAAGTGGCGCTCACAGCATTATACTCAGTTTCAATTGATCTGGAGTTATATGTATCACAACGTCTAGTCATACAGGGTAGTCTTATCACATCACGAGTTCGGCTCAAAGCACAAGTGTCTGGCTCGAAGAGGCGTTTCCCGGGTTCACCTGTTTCCTGGTGTCCACCATCAAATGTGGATATTGGGATCTGATCAAGTGACGCTAGCATTGCTTTGGCGTTGCCTCTCATTATTGCAATAGAGATGCGCTGGTATAAATGCGTGATCGTCACGGCGTAAGTGACTCCGCTTGTCCGGCTCATGTTATTTGCAACCCGTTTGATGACCCTGTTTCCCTCTTCATTCCATCCCCCAAACGACTCCACTACAGCGGCTGAGAATATATATCCCGCTGCTTCGACCCTGCTCTTGTACTTTCGGTCTTTAACATTAATCGCATACGACGTAGCGGCGGCGAGCTTTGCGTTAGCAGCTGAGCGACGGTATGCCGTCTGTTGGGGGTGAGTGACTGCAAAGTCGATTGCATGGGGAGGATCCCCATAAAATAGGATGTCTGCCGGCCGTTCACGTAGGTCCAGGATAATACCTCGCACTTCCAGAGCTACATCCATCCGGGCTGATTGTGCGGCTGCGAATACCACGTCACGAATAGCATTATGCCGCAGTCCTTGATAACCCCCGTATTGGCATGTTAGCGAGTGTATGCCTTCCTTATCAGCTATGCGCATGCAGCGGCCGCATCTATAATTCCTTTCGTGTAAAGGAATTCCAAGCCACATGCGGACTAGAATACAGAACTGTGGGGTGTTAATTCCGTTCCAGATGCCGCATTTGGTACAGCGTTAAGCCAAGCCCCAGCTTTTGGACACGACACTGCATGTAGTCGGGCACGATCCATTTCGCTAGCTGATTGTATAAGCTGTGTCGAGGCGAGATTTTCAATCAGGCGTGAGGTTGATGATTGACCGCCATCCGTAGACGGTATGAAGTGAGATCCCATTGTAGTTCTAAGGGTGGCTAATGCCTCTGAATAGCCAGGAAAAAGTGTAGGATCCAGACTGTATTCTTCTCCTACCTGCATCACGCTATGTATAAATGCGCTCTGGACATGCGCCGCATTGCATCTTAGGCCAAATCCTCCCAGACGGATTGGGAGTGTCATCTGTGATTTCGCTGCTTCGTGTAGTTGACACGCGCATATTTTCTGAAAGGCGCTGGCGATTTGTCTGTCGAATGACTGACAAAACGTTTTTGTAATCCTTGGATCAACTGAACGGAGAAGGTGGTTTATCCTGGACGAGGAAGCGCAGTGTTTGAGTAGGAGGTATCCGACTTGAGGGTCTGGCAGCTTGGCTACTGCTTCAATTGTCTGGATTAGCGGTGGCAGAATTTCGTTTGTCAGGTGGGTTTCTATGAAGGACTCGTCACCGATGGGTATGCCTAACAAGTGCATGTTTCCAGAGGTGTTCTCCGAAACCACCTCGGATAGTAGGGCCAAGCAAGAGCTAACGGCTTCAGGTGTGCCGATGACCTCTGTCTTTCGCCAATTTAGCTGCAATTTAATCGCCTTGAAACTCGTGTCTAGCCAGCCGAGTGCGGATGCGATTGCCGAAGGCGTCCCGCCGACTATGCCATCGTCCAGGTACCACATGTTGAGGTTTATTCCAGGGATATGAGAAACGTGTTCAATCGTTTTCTTAATGGCCAACGCGAAGAGGAACGGGCCCAATGGATCACCCTGCTGGACTCCTTCACATGAATTGAGAGGGTCCTGCGGGCCAAAACGAAGGGGTGCCTTGCACTTGTATGAAAAGTCAAACCATGGCAAGATCTCTGGGACGTTCTCTCGGACAGTTGCTCGTAAGTGCGCTCTGGACAATGAGTTGAAGGCGTTTGAAAGATCGATCTTTGCCCAGGCCCAGTTGTTGTCGTTGGCGTGAAGTTCGTGGATTCGTCGGATGTTGTGAACGATCCTTTCCACTGCGTTAGGGGTTGCTACTCCTAGTTGTGTTGGTTGTAGTAGACCAGCGAAACGTTTGCGGAGTTGGAGACATATGCATTTCGAGCACAGACGGCGTAGAGTTTCGCCAACGGCAATTGGTCTGATACCCCCGTCCTTTTTGGGAAGTGCGATCAAGTTCGCGCCGGCTATGTAAGGCGCCACTTCAGAGGGTGCTAGTCCCGCCAGAAGGTGGTTGACAAGGTGCGTCAGGTTTTCTGCTAGCGAACCGCCGCTATTTGCTCGTAACATGTCCTGGAGATGCTCCGGTCTTAGCCCCAGGCAACCTGGTCCCGATGCTGAAGGAAAAGAGTTGACCGCGGTAATGACGGTCTCGCGGCCTACATATATAGACGAAATCGGATTGTTTGAAAGTCGTTCTATAAGATTAGGTGAGGATAGTTGCTGATCCCGCCAGATGCTGTATGTAAGGGGATGTAGTATTTGCAGTGCTGTCCGTGCTTGTGTAGATGGGCTGACTATTCCTCCTGAAACCAAACGCTGGAGTGCTTTACCGTAATTCCCATGCTTGGCCAGGTTGATACAAGCAATTTCTGAATTGCCGTTTAGTTTACGGTTTGCATATTTGTGTGGCGTTTGTATCATGGATGGCACATCCGTTGAGGCGGTTGTCGCGTAGGCTCTTATTGATTCGCAAATGTGCTTCTCGAGCTTATATCGACCTTTGCATATTGTGGGCATTGGGCCACTGAAGCACGATTTTGCGAAGAGCAGCAGCTTTGTCCATGAACTGACATCTCCGATCTGCAGTGCATGTTTGATACTGTCACAGAAGTAGGTGGCTGCTAGAACACGTGCTTTGTACGGAATGCGTATGACTGTTGTTGATTCTCTGCGCCAACATGATTGAAGACATGATAGACGGTTCGAAGCGTCGACTCTAGCGCTTGGAATTGCCAATGTTGGAGTTATGACTTCTGTCGTGGCCTCATTTGGCTGCACCTTGGACGCATGGTTGAAACAGCCAAATCCCTCGCCCGAACCTGCACACCTAGAACCTCTGAACTTATGAAAGCGGAAGCATCCATTAGTTGTCAAAACGATGTCCCTCTGGCAGATGCGACATGGCCGCCTACCTCTGATAATATCATTTTGATCTTGCCCATCGTACGCCATTGTGTTTGGTAACATTGTAAGTAAGTTTGTAATTGCCAAGGTAAGTTTGTCGATAGTATTTCGATAATTTTCCTCGCCTGAAACCACCTTATTGTCGGTGTAAAGATAACTGTATATTTAGTTTTAATAATACTTTTCCGAAGATGATTTCTTGTAATTCTTTGTAAGAGTTTCAATAACCAAGACTTATTTTGTTTGTAATTCGTTAGAACAGTTATAATTTTTCTTTACGCGATAGAGGTTCTTGAAATGTTCTTTTAAGTGTATCTTATAAGTATATTACTCAATATACTTAGAGTATATTGTTCATACAGGAATAACAAACAGCAGATGATGGCATCAATAATATCTATTGTGACTTTGTAATTTGTGTATGTTATTTTATTGTATGTTTATCAGAAACCAAATTTTTTAAATCTCAAATTTCACGAATGTATTTAATTCTGAAAATAAATTTTGTAGAGCTTAGCGTGGTTTATTTTATATAGACATCGCTTTCCTTGTGTGAATAAAATTTCTAGATTTTATCAAAGCATAAAAAATAAATCATAAATCCTAACGCATCTTTATGACAAAAACTTTTTCATTTGATGACGAAGTTAGTAAACCTCGGTGTAGAAAAAATCATTAGTAAAATAGATATAAATGCCAAATAGGATTATGAAATTACAACTTATATTAATTATATTATTAATAGCATTAATATTTAATAATCAAATGAAATTATTATAATCCGATATTATTGGATTATAAAATTCAAGTTATAGTCAAAAATCAATAAAAAAGATGAATAAATGTTATGGAACCTGTAAATGTCAAATAGAAATATTTCAAAAGACAAAAAATATAGCTTTTTAATGTATTAAAGAGATTTATTATTGATATTGATCAAAAAGCAATAATCTTATGTGAATGCATTAAAACCTAAAAATACTTTAAAATGCGTAGACTTTAAAGATTACTTCAGTAAACTTTAATGGATGCATTAAAGCATGACAAATTGGATTATGTTAATACAACTTTTATTACTCTAATATATTATTTTTTAATTTTTCTTCACGAAAATAATTCATTTAATAAATAATTCTATATAACATATTTCTAGTCATCGGCTCTACAATACGTCAATTTCTCGCTTGTATAATTGGAAAATACATTTTTCCTTTGCCATTACGCTAAATAAATATTTTTACATGTAAGCATATTTAGCACTTAAAATTTCGTTAAACCCCTTTATTACTTGAATATACAGAGATTGGTTTTATAATCTTTATTTCATATTTATAAATATAGTGGTTCTATTTTACCTACAGCTCAACATAATCACTTTTGTAATTGCAAAAACGATAACCTGAGCGTTGCAAAATTTCTATTCACATTTAATTATATATTACAGGGATAAACAGAAATTCTACACTGGGAAACGATACAGTAGGAATACTAATTAAATCAGCTAACTGAGTCTACGTATTGTTATATAATTATAAAATAAACAAAACATAATAATGCCAAATCAAAATTTAATAATTAAATAATAAAATTAATAATTGTTTTTAGATTTTCTATAATTTAAATCAAGTTAAAAAATAAAAATAAAAATAAAAAATAAAATTTAAAATAAACGTCATTTTTATGAATTGACTAATAAATAAGCAGACGTTGTATCAGAATAAGAATTAGAGGTCATCAGGAGGAACTGCTATGCTATCAGGTTTCGGCCCCTAACTCCTCTACCCAACATAGCAGCGGGGCCAAATACATGCTAATGATGTATTTCCTCTGAAATAACTATCTAGTATCTTATTCTAATGCAAAGTATATTATTTATTATTCATCCATAAAAATTTGCCACTTAAGAGTTTAAATTTATTCTTTATATTATTGTGTTGATTTATATATTTTACTATTTTCTGCTTGATGTTATTTTTATAGTAACCTAGTTTAAAATATGTATCTATTAAATTATTTAAATGATTTTTAAGAAAGCCAATATCATTACATATTGTTGCAATTCTTAAAATTTCATTATTTAATGTATTATATTTTATATTATATGGTATGCATGAATGCTCATGCAAAAATATGTTTCTTGTAAATTTAAATATGTCATCTTTACGATATAAATTAATAGTAGTTTTAGTTAATGTTAATTTAATGTTCATATCTAGATATACACCTTCTTTATCATTAATATTGGTTTTGTTAAGAATAAGGCTTTCTGGATAAATGTGCTCACTAATTGAATAAAAATTATTAGAATTAAATACACATATATCATCAATGTATCGAAACATATATTTCATATATTTATATTGTTTAGATTTAGTTTTTACACAGTTATGAACAAATTCATATTCTATAAAGCTTAAAAACAAGTCAGCTATAATTGGGCTACTATTACCACCCATTGGAACACCTTTTACTTGTCTAAATATAGATGTCCCTACTTTTAAATAATTTTGATTTATCAAAATATTTAAGGATTCTATTAATTCAATTTTATCCATATATTTATATTTATTTGATGGTTTAATTTTTGTTAGATAGGCGTTATAATTATTATAACATATATATGTATATCTTTTTTCGAATATAAGATTAATTAATTTTACTAACGCTTCTTTAATATCTACTAAATCTAGATTTGTATAAAGCGTACTAAAATCGTATGTATTTATATTTTGAAAATTTATTCCTTTTGTCTGTTCTAAAAATTCTTTTGTAGAATTAATACTGAAACTCTTTACACTGCCAGAGTCTATTAGAGCTGCCGTCGAATAGCTATTTCATGGTAACTTCATTTCATGGTAATATTTGCTTTATAAAATAACACAATAATAATCACATTAATATTTACATATAATATTAACCTGAGAAGTTATTTATTAATGCCCACTGCCTATTAGATGTCGTAACTAATACTTGTGCTCTCCATGGCGAGGTTGATGTTTCTATTATGCCATTTTTCAGTAGGAATTGAATTTCGTTTTCGATAAATTTTTGATCGTCAAGAGCATAGTTACGGGGCTTAGTAGCGATCGGTTGAACATAATCAGGCAATTTGGAGAATAGTGTTGGTGGCGTGATCTCCATACAGGTCAATGAAGATAGTATTAGTTTTGATATGTCCTTGTCGTTTGTGAAATTAAATGTCACTGTTGTGTTCAGTTCCATAAAGTCTTGTCCCAATACAAGCGGAGAGCATAGGTTCGGAAGAACCAACAGTTTGATTGCAGTAAACTTCTTTCCACCGATACGTACGTCTACAGCACAGTGTTCTTTCGTATGAACCGAGTGGTCGGATGACGCCATATAGATCATTTCCGAAGATAGCTGTTTTCGCAATTTTGCAGCAAGCACAATATCGGATCGAACAAAACTCTTTACACTGCCAGAGTCGATTAGAGCTGCCGTCGAATAGCTATTCAACCATACGGGTATTAAACTATCATTACGAATCGGTATCATTACATTAGATGTTGCGAGTGTATTTTCAAAGGCTGTTGATCATTTTGAATTCGGGCTTTGGCAGACATTTGAAAAATGGCCACGCTTTCCACACTTGAAGCATGTTGCGTCACGAGCTGGACATTGCTGTATGCGGTGTGGAAGACGTCCACAAAATCTACACTTGGAATCATTTGATTTTGTCCACCTTCCAGCGGCAGCGATATTATCGTCTCTATTATCTAGGCGGATATCTTTATCGACGTTTTGCGATATTTGAGCAGAGAAGTCGGAACCTTGAGAAGATTCGAATGATTTAGCATTTCTTTGAGCCGTTTTAAGAGATTGAGCGTTACTATAGCATCATCTAGTCTGAGATTATCCCGTTCGAGGAGCTGTTGACGTATTTCTCCACTTTTCAAACCTATAATGAAGGCATCTCGTATTGCTTCATATGTGTATTGAGCTGCGGAAACTGCTTTAAAATTACATGATCTGGCGAGTCGCTTTAAATTTGCGAGGAATTCGTCAACAGTCTCTTCTAATTGTTGCTTTCAAGTTGCCAAGGTATAGCGATCGAAAACAGAATTCGTAGGTTTGTCGTAGGCTGCTTCGAGGATAGCAATGGCTTTATCGTAGTCTTTACAATCGGAAATCGTTTCGAACACATTTGCTGATATATCAGGGCGTCAGCACCACGAAATAAATTCAACAGTGAAATTGTCGCAAATGACAAAATCACCGTTTCGAGCTAGTTGGCTCTCATCAGTAGCTTGTACTCCCCACAACTAGGTTGAAGTTGGGAGAAAAGCTATACGGTGATTTGAAACAACAAAGGCTCCTTGTTCCCTTGCAAAGACTGGGGTTTGCAACTGCAAATATTTACCCGTCTGCATTAAGCGCTGGAGAACCAAGCGCGTTGTGCTACAAAGATACACACCAGTTGGCTACTGGATAGTACAATATAGCACTACGATGCACGCTGCTATGCATCACTATCAATAAATTTCCTCAAATGGAAATACTATTGTTTCTGGAATCATTTTATATCAGGGCGTCAGCACCACGAAATAAATTCAACAGTGAAATTGTCGCAAATGACAAAGTCACCGTTTCGAGCTAATCCGCTCTCATCAGTAGCTTGTACTCCCCACAACTGGATTGAAGTTAAGACAAAAGCTATACGGTGATTTGAAACAACAAAGGCTCCTTGTTCCCTTGCAAAGACTGGGGTTTGCAACTGCAAATATTTACCCGTCTGCATTAAGCAGACGGGTAAATATATCAGAAGCCGTAATTTGTTGATTGTTCTATCAGGATGACCAACTTCCACCTCCGACACACAATAATCGAACATTCGGCGTCAATGCCTCCATTCAGCCGCGGTTGTGCTTGAAGTACCAATAAAGCTAGCAGGTTTCATTAAAGAATCCATTTGATTGGATATCGAGAGAAATAGTTGAATAAATTGTAGTGACTTTACTTTAGTAGTCAGAAAGAACCAACATGAAATGCTATATTCAACTATCTACAAATAAGAAGGTAACTTAAGGTAAATGTGAATAATTCAATAAATCAATATAGTTATACAGTTACCACTGTGGTTATTTCTAGATCGACGACATTTATCTTTTCTGTAAACTCCTGGAAATGCTGTTGGAAGGCCAGTGATTTTGATAAGCAAATACGTTGTTAATAGTCTATTGATAGAGGCCGGATCGACATTAGAACATAAAGTTGAGTAGAGTGAATTTTTGGTGACAAGCCGAGTACCATTTTGCCGAAACGTCATTTACAGGAGTCAAGTTGTTTGAAATTGTAAATCGAAAAGTCAGATCAGATGACGGGAAGCGCATAAGTAATCATGGTTTCTAGCATAACTTTTAAGAAATGGAGTGTACTTTGTAGGATAAACTAGGCAGTTTCCTAAAAGAGAAAGTTGATGAGAGAACCTTACAAGCTTTTTGGTCCAGGTTGAAACGAAATGACTAAGCAGAGGTTAGATTAACGCCAATATATTTATAGGAGTTTTCGAATACTATGGGCTGATTGTTTAATGATAACTTGTTATTTCGGGCTGGGCAACCACCACGACGAAATATTATGGATTTTGTTTTTAATGTGATGACAGTGAGGTCGATTTGCAAACAGTATACATGAAGTTAGTCAAGTAGGGTATGTAAAATTGTAGTGGATTCGCAGGTTATCAGAAGATCATCGGCGAAAAGAAAGATTTTGGACTTTGTAGACATCTGTTTTTAAAATGAGGGCGGGTCTCAGATAAAAAGTGAAAGGAGGAGCGGGCTAAGTGGGCTATATTAATATGTAATATTAATATTAATTAATTTTAATTATTATTTTTTTAAAGAAAGGTCTTTATTAATAGACAAACGAATATTTGAAATGTATTTTTAAATTTTGTTTGACAAATTTAAAAATGACCTTTCTTCTTGAAAGGTCTTTCTTTTTAAAAAGACCTTTCTTTTTAAAAAATACCTTTCTTTGTATTTATAAATTTTAAAAAACTTATTTTTAAGTTTTTTCTAACACTTGAAGCTGTTGAGAGACGTATCCTCTTGAATGTGTCTCTACTCGTCCGAGAAACTCGTAAGCAAGCTGAAGACGCACGAGCTAGTTCAAGAGATACCATTATCATTTGGTCGGCTTCACCAATTATTCTCGTGTGAATTCTTTAATCCTAGATGTAGCACTGTACACTACAATCAGCGTAGGTGGACCTCATCAGCAGTGAGCCTACGCCTACCTTTCGTGTTTCGGTCCTTTAATTATCTGCTGAAGTTTTCCTCTGCTGTCTTTCTGTAAAAACAATCGATAAAGTTTGTAAGAAAAAATATTTCCACTTGTGCAAACTGTACGTTGTATCCGTCGATTGAAACCAAAAGACGGGACTGTTGTGCTATTACCGTCTTTTGGTTTCAATCGAAAGATACAACGTACAGTTTGCATAAGTGGAAATGCTTTTTCTTACAAACTTTATCGATTGTTTTTACAGAAAGGCAGCAGAGGAAAATTTCAGCAGATAATTAAAGGACCGAAACACGAAAGGTAGGCGTAGGCTCACTGCTGATACGGTCCACCTACGCAGATTGTAAAGTACAGTGCTGCATCTAGGATTAAAGAATTCACACGAGGGCAATTGATGAAGCCGACCAAATGATGATACTCGCTCGTGCATGCAATTGTTCATTCTAGATACCATTATCTTGATTGACACAAGTGTTTCTGCATAATCGGTGGTGTGACGATTGGAGACGGCACCAGCTAAAATCTTTAGGAGATGCAGGCCATGTTTTTTCAATGCTTCCAACGTTGAAGACACAAATGGGATTCATACACTACGCTCTACTTCATGAATACGTTCGCCATATTTTGATATTTTTTATTTTCTGATTGACAGATCGAATCAACTTTGATTGACCAAAAATTTAAAAATATGTTGACGTCTATAAACATTCACTCGAACCAGCCTTTTTTAATCCTGAGCATGCAATGTCAAGGCGAGCACTCTGACTACGTGACGTTGAAGACTTGTTAAACTTTAGTTCGCTGGGAACGGTTGTGATAGGCGGTATAACTTCAACAGAATGACAAACCTTAGTAGTTCATTTGCAAGTATATCTCTAATTGCGTTGTGGCGAATTATCAGGATACCTCCTGTTTTACATGAAAGTGTATGGGAGATGTTGAAATCTTCTCCACAAGGGCACTTTTTCCAATCATGTCAGATGGAATTTGACCATACAGAACTATCTAGAATCATACCGGTTACTTTCTACTAATCAGCACGGATTCCGTAAAAGCTGTTCCACAGTAACCAACCTTTTATTGAACACAGGAAAGTTGGGGTTCCATAGTGGATGAGGGGTATGCTGTAGATGCCATATTTTGGAGTTCTCCAAAGCATTTGATCATGTACCCCATGATAAGTTGATTATGAAGATGAGTGCATTAAACATCAATCCAATTATCATTCGTCGGATATGCAACTTTCTTTCTGGTCGCACATACCAGGTCGTCATTCACGGTACCCTTTCCGAGCATTATCCAGTTTATGCCGGTGTCCCGAAAGGGTCTGTATTGAGTCCTCTGTGTTTTGTATTTTCATCAACGATCTCCCCAGTGTAATAAGTTCGTATTCATTATTATTTGCAGACGATTTAAAAATTTAAAGATTCATCAAGTCGGTTATGATCGAAACATTCTTCAATCAGATATTGACACGGTTATTAAGTGGCACGTTCTAATGGTCTGTATGTTAATGCCTCGAAGTGCACTTGCATGCACATTCGATCACGTCATATTGATCCAGTGCCGATATATCATCTTGGGGATCGAGTGATTAAATTGGTTTCGAGCTATAAAGATCTTGGCGTATGGATAACGGATGATTTCTCCACTCGCCAAAATACTGAGTACATTAGTTCGAAGGCCATGCGTATGGCTGGTTTCCTTCGCTGATCATTCAGCTATGTGAGTCCACGTTCTTTCAGAGTTCTTGCAAACGCTTTTGTACTAAGCCATTTGTTATATGCTTCTCAATGTTCATACCCTCGAACCAGAGATGAGATTACTCGACTTGAGAAGGTGCTACGTAGGGCAACAAAATTAGTACATTCTTTGAGAGAACTTCCTTACGAGGACCGTCTTCGGTCTCTAAATATGCAGTCGTTATGTGATATTCGTGACCGGTTGAGTTATCAACAGTTGATTCAAGAATTTCACTGTATAGGGCATCAGAAACAGATATGGCCACACCTCCACCACGTGAAGTTCTGTCTGCTCTGTGAACACTGTACCCATGTATTGCGATTTCAGTATCACTGATCGACGATGAGAGCCATGTTTCAGTAAGTGCTAAGATATCAAAAGTCTCTTACTGTGTTAGATGAGAAAGTTCGTCGAGTTTATCCGGTAAGCTCAAAACATTAGAAAACATTACACGAAAATCGCAGAAGTCATTATTGGACATGGGCGCCATCGGAGAGTGAACTTTGATATTTGCCCAGTTGAGGTTGTCAAAAATACTATTTAATGGCGTCACTGTTTCTGTGGGGTAGCGTGCACATAGTACGTCTGTGATCTACTGCGACACAAAGCTTCTGGACGTCCACAGAGGTAACGAGTTGATTGTGAAGATCGAAGTTTGGCCGCCAGTTCATACGCTTGCGTCGCACTACTTGAAAATTCTGAATTGATAAGTTAACTTATCCATTTTGTCTCCTCTCTATTAGTTCCAATTTGCGAGTTTTAGTCGAGCTCGTTTGTCTGGATTTTGTTCTTGAAGAATATTCAGTCCAGAATCACGAAATTTATACCGTTATGAAAATACATCTCTCATTGTTTTGTTCTGAAATACTAATTTTAGAAGCCTTGATCTCCCATCTTGTTGACGCTTACCCAAGCGAATCAAATTTACAATACGTATAGAATTAAATTCGCCTACGTTCTTTGATGACATCATCATAGAGAGGACCGAGCTTATCATATCCATGTCCTCTTTCAGTCGATAATGATTTTTCAAACTGGACGATTCCCTAAGACTAGCTAATAGCAAGCATCGGGCACGATATTTCTCTGTATGTGTAGTAGATCTCCTATGGTTTGAATGGTTATTGCTCGGAGTATCCGATGGTGTCAACGGTACATGATTGAAAACTGCCTGTGTTGCTTTTAAAGGAGTGTGGTTGTGATTGTTACTTTGAGATTTGCATTGTCGGGAAATTAATGAATTTTCTTTTTGACATTTAGTTGAACTATTATCAGTCTTTTTCAGGTGTTTTCTTCATTCGCTGATGCCGTTGGTTTCTGCTCCACACGCGGGCCGAACTGAGTATAAAAAAAGATTTATTTAAGGTGGCAAATGCGTGCCAGCGCACGCTTACATGACCACAACAAAACAAAAATGTAAATCATGTGTCGAGAAGGTGTGAACGGAGAAGGTGTTTGAATGTGATAAAGGAGGGAGCGCGGCGGACGTCGAGAGGGAGTTGATTCCAGGCGAGTGAGGCGGCGACGAGGAAGGATCGGAGACCATAGTTGTTGGAGTAATTGGGAACGTGAAGTAAGAGGGTATGACGGGAACGCAGCGATAGTGAGGGGGGAGTGTCGTCTAAGAAAGGAATGTTGATGAACGATGGGGAGCCGACAGCGATGAGACGAAAAGTAACGAGAAGGCGGAGTTTGATCCGGATGTATATGGAGGGCCAGGAGAGTTGGACAAGATATGTGGATATGTGGTCGAAGCGACTGAGACGAAAAAGAACTCGAACGGCGGAGTTGATTATGCGTTGTAGTGGTAGGATGATGGATTTTGGAGAATTGGCGAAAAGGCTAAGGCAGTAATCGATTTTAGTTAAAAAAGCGATGAAAGAAGAGACATACAAGAACGGAAGTTGATAAGGGAGCAGATACGGCGGATGTCACGGAGAATTAAGTTAGACGAGCGAACCTTGTCACGGACGAAGGGTTTAAGGGAAAGGTGATCATCGAAATGGAAGCCTAAGAAAGTGAGATTGTGGACTATGGGGATGATCGATGATGCAAAAGATACAGTGGGAGGAGATATGTTTTGTTTACGGGGAAGGGAAGCCTAAGAAAGTGAGATTGTGGACTATGGGGATGATCGATGATGCAAAAGATACAGTGGGAGGAGATATGTATGATCGATGATGCAAAAGATAGACGCGAAAGGAACAGTCGGATAGACATAAGTCAAACCATGCTACGGAGGAAGAAGAACAGCCGTACTCATAACGAAAGCGATAAAGGTGGACGGAGTGGTCGACAATGTCGAATGCGGAGGAGAGGTCGAGGGAGATGATAACACTATATAGAGCCTTGTCTCGAGAAATGAGTAAGTCGTTGTAAACTTTCATGCAGGCGATTTCTGCGGAGTGATTAGAGCGGAAAGCGGATTGGAAAGGAGGGTACAGATTGGATGACGAGAAATAAGCGTCGATCTGTATTAAGATGAGGCGTTATAAGAGCTTAGAAAGAGAAGGGAGTAGTGAAATGGGGCGATAGCTAGAAGGAATGGAGGGGTCGAGCGATTGTTTCTTAAGGAGGGAACGAACGATTGCGGATTTCCAGTGTGAAGGGAAGATACGACTGCGGATGGACGAGTTAAACAAGGTTGTGAGAAAAGGGGATATCGATGAGCATATGGATTTAAGTATTGGGTAGGCAGGGGATCGGCAGTTGAGGTTTTGTTGGGCAAGGACATGGGAGCAGATGAGACTTCAGAAAGTGAGACAGGGAGAAGATGAAAGAGTTCCGGAAGGATGAGAGTAGACTGGGCAGAGTGGGATAGGATGGAGACCGGGGTGTGAGAGAGCAGCGTGGATACTTTAGTCTGGAGAAATGACGAATAATCACGGGGATTGATGTTGTACGGCGGAGCGAGCAAGGATTGAGTTAAAAGTATTCCATAGAATCTTAGTGTTAATGAAGTGATGATTTTATGCTGCCAAAAGGAGTTGCATTTAATACGCAGTAGGTGGAGATGAGACCGCCGATGAGCAAGATAGGTATCACGGAAAGACGGAGTGATCAAGCGGAAATTACGTCTGAGAGAGCGGTGATATACTCGAAAAGCATGACGGAGTCGACGCATTGAGATTAGGCACTGGATGTCAATTATGGGGCACGGTGCAAGCGACGGTGTGGGTGAGGCTTGAAGGGCAAGAGAATATCGAGAATGGATGTGAGTTCAGAGTCGAAAAGAAAGGCGAGATCGTGAGGAGAGGAATTTGTTATTGTTGGATAGGATAGAGACGATAGAGGAGAGGTCAAGATTTCTCCAAGAGCGACGTAGTATTGTAGGTGTGTGAGGAGGGGTGTGGTTGTGAGCGAAATCAAGGGTGACGAGAAAGTGATCGGATAGGCCAGGATCGAAAATGGACAGTGAGGTGTAGCCAGCAAAATGATCGAGGACAGCGATGATGTCGAGTGACCCACCAAGGATATGTGTGGAGGCAGTGGAGATGGGTTTGTAGTTATAGTTGGATAGAATGTTGATGAACTGGATTGACTCTGTGAAAGAGGGGCGGTCGAGGCGGATGTTGAAGTTGCCAAGAACGATTGCAGGGATTGAGGACAAAGAACAGTGCGACAGAAGGTCAGCGAAAATAATTTATAAGAAAAAATGTTTAAGACCAAATTTGTTTGATTCTACTCCGAGGGTCTTATTGTGGCATCGTAACACACTGTTTAAGGCATGGTAAAATGATTTAACGAAATCTCCATTATATAGGGCTGCTCGGAATGCTTATCGACGACTTCAAATCGCTACACTGTATGATCACATCATTGTGTTCACGACTATTTTTCATTTAATATGTTAGAATCGTACACGAAAACTACATCCGAAATGGTTAGATGCGGAATTGCTTGCTCTAATCAAACACCATGATAGATGTTTCCATGCGTACAAAAAAGGGGAACTTTCTTTGGAACACTACCGTCACTGCAGGAATACGGTTTCTATTCTGAAAAAAAAAACAGAAAAAACGTAGTTTAATCTCAAATATATGCCGGTCCACTCATAACAATCCTTAGGTGGCTTTCAAAAGCATACTTCTACGTTCTATACGCTCGACAGATTGTTCATACCTATGGGCCGAAAATGGGCTAATCTTGACCTTCCCAGCTGATGTAGCTGCTCATTTTATGGACTATTTCACTATCAAAGAAGATAGAGTGTCGATCCCCGATGGTATAATCAAAACTAAACACAATGTACTTCTACCTAGAGTAGTCATATCTAACATTGAATTTAGCGATGAAGATGTACTGCACGAGCTACTTAAATTACCCTGCAACGCCGCGTCAGGTCCTGACCATATACCTCCAATACTCTTAAAGGAATTGGCCCATGCAATATACGTTCCCTTAGCTTCTATTTTTAGAAGTTCACTAAACACAGGTTATCTACCATCTGATTGGACTAAGGCTATTGTACGTCCAATTTTCAAGAAAGGTGACAAATCCCAGGTTTCTAACTACAGTCACATCAGTCTCACATCTGTAGCTTGTAAGGTATTAGAAAAATTGATTCTTCGTCACCTTAGCGCTTTCGTTGAAGCTAACAATCGCCTCAGTCCCAGTCATCATAGATTTAGGCCAAATCGCTCAACGGTAACGAACCTTGTAAAAGCGAGAGCAAGCTGGGTGGATTCAATGAGGAGTGGTTCCAAAGTAGATGTGATATTTATAGACTTATCGAAAGCATTCGATAGCGTTATTCCCAATTTGATAGTTAACACATTATCTAACATTGGTGTACGGGGTGGATTCACTCCTCATTGAATCTAACATTGGTGGATTCAATGAGGAGTGGTTCCAAAGTAGATGTGATATTTATAGACTTATCGAAAGCATTCGATAGCGTTATTCCCAATTTGATAGTTAACACATTATCTAACATTGGTGTACGGGGCTCTTTGTTACGCTAGATTCAATCATTCGTAAGCAACCGCTCGTTTGCAGTACGCATAAGCCATTATCTTTCTGGTTACTCAATGATGACGACAGGCGTCCCGCAGGGATCGGCCATTAGTCCGACTCTCTTTAATATATATGTAAATCTTATTTTTGATACAGCAGGACGCTACTAATCAGTCTGGGTAGGTCTCATCAGCTGCTGACCCAGACCTACATTTCACGTTTCGACCCTTATTATCTGCATTCTCCGTTGACTGATGCTGATCGGATTTGAACTCAGGACGTCTGTATCGTGATTCAACGCAACATCCACTAAGCTGGCTGCTCCAGTGGTGTAGATATACATTTCTGTATATTACTTTTGGTAGGGGATCGTATTCTAACGATCTATTAGAAACCTACCCGATGTGTGTGATCCGCTAGCCGGATCACCCGTATTTCATGCTGCCACTTGCAATGATAGTTTTTAATTGTATTTGATTGCATCTGTGAGCTGAAAATTTTCCGATTGTGGCACAATATTATCCTCACAGGTATTGATCTTATTTTTGATACAGCAGGACGCTACTAATCAGTCTGGGTGGGTCTCATCAGCTGCTAACCCAGACCTACATTTCACGTTTCGACCCTTATTATCTGCATTCTCCGTTGACGACAACCATCGACGACAACCATCGACGACAACCATCGACGACAACCATCGACGACAACCATCGACGACAACCATCTACGACAACCATCTACGACAACCATCTACGACAACCATCTACGACAACCATCTACGACAACCATCTACGACAACCATCTACGACAACCATCGACGACAACCATCAACGACAACCATAGACGACAACCATCAACGACAACCATCGACGACAACCATCGACGACAACCATCGACGACAACCATCGACGACAACCATCGACGACAACCATCGACGACAACAATCGACGGCAACCATCGTTTATGGGTGGAAGTAAGAAAACAACTAAGACCGACATCAACTATGGACAACTGCAAGTACAGTGCTCGATACACGACTACAGCGTCTGGACAACAATCACCTGCGACAAAAATAAGTCTAAAGAAGACTTCGTATGTGGTTTTTGTGCCAACAAACTAATATGCAACCTTTTCAATAAGCACATATCAACATCCAACACGTCAACTCAAACTACCCCCGTCGTTTCTAATGTCCTTTCTCCACCCACCGACCCTGCCACCATATACACTTCCCATTCCATGTCATATTCACTCCCCGACACCCCACGTCCCGTCCTTCCCGTCTCGTTTCTCAATAACTTGCATCCATCAATCAAAATCACCTCCACTAACCTCCACTATCCTTCCACTCATAACCTTTCCTCACATCGCTTGCCACCCTCTTTATTATCATTATCCTCTATGTCTCCCGTCGTCAAACCAAATCTTTCCAAATCATCAACTGACAGCTCTTCTATCGTGATCTCATCTACTCACGTCAGTCGTCCTCCTTTACGGAAGCGCTTTGCTTCTCGCGATCGTTGCGTCATTGTTACTAATATCACGCCTTCTAACTCCTTATCTCCACAAGCACGTCTGGACCACGATGTTTCCGCCTTCAGATCCATCCTCTCGTCTATTGTTCCTGCGGATAAACCATCCTTTTTCAAGGACATTTATCCTGTCGCATTCATCCGTCTAAACAAATCTTCCCAATCTGATCCTTCCCAGCCCCCTCTCCTAAAAATTGTTTTCAAGCATCGCTCTCACGCGTCTTCTGTCCTCTCTCAACGATTCAAACTCATGTCATCTTCAACCACTCGAATTTTCCCCGATCGCGCCCCTTCTGAAATCGCACAAATCTCTTCAGCCCGCATCAAAAAACGCCGTCGCGAGGAAAACGGCGAAACATCACTCGCCATCCGAAACATAGACGGAAATTTTCAAGTTGTCCACACCCGTCCAAAAATTCGATGGCGCTCCATCTCTCCTATGTGTCTTCTCCACTAGTCTCTTTCGCCACAGCACACGGTTTCCGCATCGGTCTCCTCAACACTAGATCTATTCTCAATAAATCCGATCTTATCCTCAACCTATTCACCAAGCAATCCATCGATCTCTTCTGCCTCACCGAATCCTGGCACTCAGATTCCGACAACCTTTCCATTCGCCGTCTGCTCTCTGCCGGTTGCTCCCTAGTCGAATCCGCCCGCCCCCTCAGCTCATGCCCTTCTAAATCCTCTAATCATGGCGACATCGTCGCATTCGCGCGTCACCCAGTGTCTCTTCGCAAAATCAATCCCCCTTTCAGTCCTTGCTCTTTTGAATTGCTCACTTGTCGTTATTCTAACCCGATCACTCTAGATCTCGCCATTGTATACCGTCCTGGTTCATCAGCTCTTACAGCCTTATTTTTTAACGAACTCGCTGACCTCCTTTCTCATTGTTCATTGTCCTCAATCCCTTCACTCGTTCTAGGCGACTTCAATATCCGCCTAGACCGCCCCTCTTCCACGGATTCCATCCGCTTCATCAACATTCTATCCAACTACAATTACAAACTAATTTCCACTGCCCCCACACATATACTTGGCGTTCACTCGACATCATCGCTGTCCCCGATCATTTTGCTGCCTACACCTCACTGTCCATCTCTGATCCTGGTCTATCCGATCACTTTCTTATCACCCTTGATCTCGCTCGCAACCACACCCCTCCTCACACACCTACAATCCTACGTCGCCCTTGGAGAAATCTTGACCTCTCCCTTCTCCGCTCTGCCTTACTCAAATCGTCTCTATCATATCCCACAATAACATATTCATCTCCTCACGATCTCGCCTTTCTTTTCGACTCTGAACTCACATCCGATCTCGATATTCTCTTGCCCTTCAAGTCTCACCCACACCGTCGCTTGCACCGTGCCCCATGGTTTGACATCCAATGCCTACTCTCAAAGCGTCGACATCGTCATGCTTTTCGAGTCTATTACCGCTCTCTCAGACGTGATTTCCGCTCGATCACTCCGTCTTTCCGTGATTCCTATCTTGCTCTACGCCGGTCTCATCTCAACCTACTACAAACAAAATGCAACTCCTTCTTGCAGCATAAAATCATCACTTCATTCAACTCTAGGACTCTCTGGCATACTTTTAACTCAATCCTTGCTCGCTCCTCTTCGCCGTGCAACATCAATGCAAATGATTATTCGTCATTTCTCCAGACAAAAGTATCCACGCTGCTCTCTCACACCCCGGTCTCCATCCTATCCCACTCTGCTCAGTCTACTCTCATCCTTCCGGAACTCTTTCATTTTCTCCCTGTCTCACTTTCTGAAGTCTCATCTGCTCCCATGTCCTTGCCCAACAAAACCTCAACTGCCGATCCCCTGCCTACCCAATACTTAAATCCATATGCTCATCGATATCCCCTTTTCTCACAACCTTGTTTAACTCGTCCATCCGCAGTCGTATCTTCCCTTCACAGTGGAAATCCGCAATCGTTCGTTCCCTCCTTAAGAAACAATCGCTCGACCCCTCCATTCCTTCTAGCTATCGCCCCATTTCACTACTCCCTTCTCTTTCTAAGCTCTTATAACGCCTCATCTTAATACAGATCGACGCTTATTTCTCGTCATCCAATCTGTACCCTCCTTTCCAATCCGCTTTCCGCTCTAATCACTCCGCAGAAATCGCCTGCATGAAAGTTTACAACGACTTACTCATTTCTCGAGACAAGGCTCTATATAGTGTTCTCATCTCCCTCGACCTCTCCGTCCACCTTTCTCGCCTTCGTTATGATTACGGCTTTTCTTCCTCCTCCGTAGCTTGGTTCGCCTCATATCTATCCGACCGTTCCTTTCGCGTCTGTTCTAATTCATCATCCTCCCCTCCCATCCCTATTTTTTGCGGGGTTCCACAAGGTTCAGTCCTAGGTCCCCTGCTTTTCTCTCTTTTGCTTGGCGATCTATCTCCATTTATCAAACCTTACTCCTTTAACGTCATGCAATACGCCGATGACATTCTAATCTATGCTCATGCACCCGCACATCGCATACACGATATCGGCATTTCTGCCTCCAACTGTCTTTCCTCTATCTACAAACGTCTCTCCAATCTCCATCTCGTTCTAAACCCCGAAAAGTCCAAAATAATGTGGATCCTTCCTCGTAAATCAAGCATATCTCCTCCCATTGTATCTTTTGCCTCATCTATCATCCCCATATTACACAATCCCACTTTCTTAGGCTACCATTTTGATGATCTTCTTTCCCTTAAACCCTTCATCCGTGGCAAGGTCCACTCGTCTAACTTAATTCTTGGTGACATCCGCCGTATCCACCCCCTTATCGACTTCCGTTCTTGTATGTCTCTTCTTTCATCGCTTCTTTTTCCTAAAATCGATTAGTGCCTTAGCCTTTTCGTCAATTCTCCAAAATTCATCATCCTACCCCTACAACGAATAATCAACACCGCCGTTCGAGTGCTCTTTCGTCTCCGTCGCTTCGACCACACATCCACATATTTTGCCCAACTCTCCTGGCCCACCATCCACATCCGCATCAAACTCCGCCTTCTCGTTACTTTTCGTCTTATCGCTGTCGGCTCCCCATCGTTCATCAACCTTCCTTTCTTAGACGATGCTCGCCCCACCTCGCTATCGCTTCGTTCCTGTCATACCCTCTTACTCCACGTTCCTAATTACTCCAACAACTACGGTCTCCGATCCTTCCTCGTCGCCGCCTCACTAGCCTGGAATCAACTCCCTCTCCACGTCCGCCGCGCTCCCTCCTTTATCACATTCAAACACCTCCTCCGTTCACACCTACTCGACACCTGATTCACAGTTTTGTTTTGTTGTGGTCATGTAAGCGTGCGCTGGCACGCATTTGCCACGTTAAAATAAATCCTTTTTTTGAGGTTAACAGTTTAGAATGTATCCAACGACGTGTAGCAAATTATGCTATGAAATTTCAAATCTGAGCTACTCACAACGTCTACTCGCGATTAATGTTAATAGTGTCTATTGCAGGTTAATGTACCAAGATATGTTAGCCATGTACTTTATGGTTAAGTTATAACGGGTATAAGTTAAGCTTAACGGGTATCCACAACAATATGTGATAGCAAATAGAATACGGTGCCACAGGGGACACTCGTTTTATTTGATGAATTGTGGACATGGGTCAAGTAACACATACTCTAGATTATCCCACAGAGCATTACGAGCTTGGAATGGTCTTCCCTTACGATATGGTTACACTGCCAGTGGCTAGTTTTCGAAGGGTTGTTCTTAATTATTGTACATCTCGTGTAATCGAGTATCGCCTTACTTTTAATTTAATTTTATTTTGTTGATTTTATCGATGATTTGTTGTGATCGAGTAAATACCCCTATGGGTTACACTCTGCATTGTAAATTAATAAAATTAATTTGATTTACAATAAAAAAAGAATAAAAAAGATCATTGTGCGATTTGCATTTCAATGTCTATGACCGAATGTACCGGTGCATTAAGTTTGGATAGCAGTGCTCGGAAACATTGTGATATCGACCTGGCTAGAGCAATTCTAATTTTCGAGCGGAGCCACGTTATTACACGTTTTTACAATTATAATATTTTTTTAAAAAAATATTATAATTGTTATTTTATTATGTCGCTATTATTTTATTTTTTACATTATTCAATTATACAGAATATTTATTCTGGATATTATTTTTAGTAAATATAAAATTATATTTTAATTGTACAGCATTTGCAGATTCGATTTCAATTCCGATGTCGTTCAATTCCGGCGTCAATCTCAATTCCTTGAGTCACGCCAATTGTACATCAGTTGCAGATTTCAATTCAATTCCATCGTAGAGCAATTCCGGCTTTGATCTCACTTCCTCGATTCACGCCAATTGTAACCCAGTTGCAGTTTCGAATTAAATTCTGCCGTGAGCAATTCTAGCATTGATTTTAATTCACCGACTACTGATAAGTTGCTTCTGTGCAACTTCTGCAACCGTTGTATTCGACTTACAAATTATGGGTTTTATTCACGCATGGTCCACGCAGTAATCGTTGTTAAGGTTCCGGAATTTACTTCCGTAGGATACAAGCTACAACTTCTACTTCGCTTTTGTACTTCAACCAGTCGATTTTTTTCAGAATCTCAACAAGTATTTTCTTAATCAGCCCACCTCCACAGCTTATTATCCGCGCTGCAGAGACTTATCCGACATATTCCCAGAGGAGCCCGTATTGTCGTTGCTTCAAATCTTTCATCGATTATTAATGCAATATTAGCTCATCATGACGACATTAATTGCTGGTCTTCTTTGTTGTGCTTTGCTCGATCTACGCTCGCAGTCGCTAGCTGCGATTATCATAAACACGCATTTCGGACTACCAAACTCAAAGCTGCATGTGAATCTTACACCGGTGTGGTCACCCTTTCTATTTTAAACGGCTACAACCAAGTAAATTTGACATTTCCAGTCAGTTACAACCAAAAGTCGCACTTAAGCTTGAGGATAGTGACATACGTGGAGCTCTGCGAATGTTTGTTGATGATACGAACCTGTCATCTCCACTTGACCCTTCGCATTTCTGAGCAAGTAATTTTGCAGGCCATTTGGATTTTTCCGCTATCGTCCTTCGTGGGTATGGATGGTTTAAGCCAAGCCCATTTACGAGAACTTACGGTCTTTCGACATCTGCAGCCGGTCTTTAAGTTCTTTAGAGTCTGTATGATTGTGCGTCTTTTTTCAAAGGAAAGATACCTAACCAAATTGCTACCTACATTTTGTGGGGCAAAGCTGCTCGCGCTTTCAAAGAAGGATGGCAACGTTAGACCGATTGCGATTGGCTGCACGCTGCGTCGTTTAACAACCAAGTAGCTGTGATACTTGTATGCCCGTCACAGATCAATGGACTACTTCCAAATCAAGTAGGTGTTTGTGTTCCAATGGCTGTAGAGGCCAGTGTTCACTCATCAAGATTATCCCTCGAGTCCAATCCTTCTTCGGGTCTTTTGAAGCTGGATTTTCATAACTTATTTAATCGCCTGGATCGATCGATGAGGATTTATATCATTTACGAGCTGTTCGGCAATTAATACAATTTATGATTTTAAAAGCGTTTAATACTTAATTTTGTAAATTATTTAATAATAATTTATTTTATAAATTGATTGTTCACTCACATTGGATTATTTATTTTATTGTGAATGAAGGCATTTCCGACACTGCTTAATTAAATTTATTAAATTAATGTTTAATTTGCTGCTTAACTTTATTATTTTATTTCTTTTAAGCTAATTTGAATCCAAATATAGTGGAACAATGCTATTTACAATATTCCTACACAGACATTGGTAAGCTAAATTTTCTATTTTTTTTTGTAAAATAAAACATTTGCCCTAAATACAACTTTTAGTGCAAAATTATGGAAAGCAATTAAGTGATTATTTTAAAAAATAAAAATAAAAATCATTTCATGAAATGAAATGATTTTTAAGTTCCTCCTGATGACCTCTAATTCTTATTCTAACACATCATCTGTTAATTATTAGTCAATTCATAACAATTGACTTTTATTTTTACTCAATTTTTTTACTTTATATAAATTACATAAAATCTTGTAACAATTATTTATTATTTATTTATTAAATTTTGATTATATTAAATACGTAGACTCAGTTAGCTGAGTTGATTTATTCTACTGACATGTTTCGATTGACCTGTGGACTTTGTTTTCCTGAAAATATGATAATTACCACGATATTATTATTTTTCTGCTAATTTTCAAGCAAGTTTGATGGATTATTAATTCTTAAAAAAGGAAGAAGTTTTCATCCCAAGGTGTTTACACTTTTAAATATAAACTGTTTCACGTGATCACGTTTAAGGGACCACGTTTAAGAGATAACGTTACCAATATAGTCTCGTAGCGCGTTGAGTGAAGGTGGTAGATCTTTATAGATCTTGTTCCAGCCTGCAACCGCCTTAAGCATAGCAGCCGGCTCTCAGATGCTGCTGGATGGCCCGTTGTAAGTTTAGTCTGAGTCAACTAAACTAGGTGGCGACACCGAAAAAGCAACGTTAAAAATTATGACTTAAAAGTTACATGTACTCAACCATATTGGAAAAATATGTACGTACTGATGATTTCAATTTTAGATCTTTTAAATGTAACAGAAAAAAATTGTATAGTTTGTGATGTTATAAATAATAATAATTGTATTGTAAGTAATACGACAAACAAATGTTTTCCGAAGTAGTATAGTAAATAATAGTGACGATTTTAATTTTTGATCTTTAAAAACATTTTTTTTGAAAAATATCGATGCGTTGTACAAATCAGTATTACATTGAGGTTTTATCTCTTGATTGGGTCAGACTTCATGGAATTCCATAATACCCTCTTTCTTTTCCATGCTATCTATGAAGCACGCGGCATTTCCACTCTGGACTGCCTTGCTCAAACGTTGAAGCATGAACTACATGGCACGCTGGTCTCCGGTGGCACGCTTGAGTCGTCGGCCCAACTCCTCCAAGAAAACCAGTGACTCGGTGCCGATCGTGAGTCTCTATGGCGACTGGTGTAAATGAGTATATCCGATTGTTCAGTTCAAAATATTTTTACCGTTTTCTGAATTCGGCTAGCTCGGTGGCTGCTCCTGCGTGATGGGCTGCAGAAGCCTGGTAACTCCTCGCCAGGTATTTATGCAGGTGAAATCCTATACCAACCACTTACTGGCCGATAACGGGACGACTGTGACACCACCTGGACGTCTTCCATCATCACGAGAGATTTCACTGGGCTGAAGCCGACTCGGTATGTTTGCAGTTACCAGGGCTATCCTTATGATGTTATTGACTTTGGCGTGTCGGCTATGTCGAGATATGCTGCGTTGGCAATCAAGCTCATGAACATCTGGGAATGCTGTTATTGTTCCACGTTTGCATGCGTAGGGTTGGCGAAACCCTACGCATTGCTATCTAGCTATCGCGGTTGCGTTGCCTAGTCGCAACGCAACCGCGATAGATAGACTCCAGTCATTCAATCGATTTCGAACTGATGAGATTGGGAGGGCGTAGAAAAATTTGTCCCAATTTAGGGATGGGGATGCTAAAATACGAGCACTATCCTGCTGAGTAATAACTTCGGACAATACCTCTTGCATTAGCTTGTGAAAAACCGGACGGGACCATTGTTTTTGGGAAACATTTTCCGACGGAACATCGTCCAAAGAAATATCTCGCCAGCGAAGCATTGAATCAGAAAGGAGCTGTGGATTCGGCTCAATCGGTTGATGACTTGGACAAGCTAGAACTTTACGCGTGAGTTTAGCGGTCGAGAGATGAGATGGAATGTAGGCAGGGAGCATCGTATCCTTAACAGTACAAACTCCTAGGCCGCCCCACTTGATCTCTCCGCCCCACTCGGAGAGATGTAAGTTAAGTACGGCGTGAAAGATCTTGCGTAACGAACCGTCATATTTAGTCACTGAATCGCTGAGAAATGACGGAGTGCATCGGAGGAAGTAAGATAATTTTGCGAGATTAAGACAGTTCCTTTGAAGGAACAGTGCATTTTGCAGCGAAAGATTCCGTATCCTATATCCAACTAGCTCAAGGTTTATAAACTCCGTTATTTGTTGATCAATGCTAGCTATAGAATCAATGGGGCACCCCAGTAATGTGGCTGAGTTGTGATCTGTAATGGTAAATCCTGGGAACCGTTCAAGTAGACGATTGCTTATCTCTATGTCCTTTGCTATGATTTCACATTTGCTTGGATTTAAACACAAACCAAGATCAGAACCGAGTAGTTGGATGGTTTTAACATCCTCCTCCATGTCGTTTACTACCACGCCCAAAGTACATTCGTCTATGTACCATACACGAAATTGTGATTTCCCTTGTTGTGACATTTCGAATATTGTGAGCGAAAAGAGGAGGAGACCCAAAGGATCTTCCTGCTGAACACCCTCTGCCTAGTCGATTATGTTTAGTACGTAAAAAAGATCAGCCGGATTCGCATAACATTTGTGGACGAAATTGTAAATGACGGGGATCTCTTTACGAACCTAACGTAGCATAGCCGACCTCTTTAGACAGTTGAACGCGTTAGAGAAATCCAACTTGATCATGGCGGATCCTGACATGTTTATCCACGAAGTGACGGGCTGCGTTTACTGTGGCTTCGGCCACGCCACGAATTCCAACCCCAACTGGTGTGGTATAAAGTGAGTCGTTAATAATTTGGATGCGTGTCGAGCCACAATTTTACCAGTCAGACGACGGAAGGAGCAGCCAATGGCGATGGGCCGCACGCCTTCTGATTTCTTTCGTAGAGCGAATAGACGAGCGTTAAAGAAGATGCGACAGATACACTATTGTATATTGCTTGTCACCACTAATCGTGTGAAAGCAACTATTGAAAGTAAAAGGTTGTTACCCGCAATGCCTACATACGGGCATATAAGGTCCTTTAAGTGAATAGGTGTTAATCCGTCTGGACCCCTGTCGATGCGAAAAGGAAGGAATTTATTGCATGTGTTACGGATTCGCAAGAGACGATTCCGGCAAAAGAAGGGACCCTTTAGGGGTCTAATTCGAGATCACCGACGCTAGCAACTTGTGTGTAAATTACGGGATCAGATGATGAGCTGGAAATTTCTATAGAACTCTCCGAAGTATTAATGTCGCGTTGTGACTCATTAAGGAGACTCGATACAGGTAGTTGTTGATCTCGAAGAAGCTCCAATGTCTCCTGACAGGGGACGAGGAAGGAGTCATCACTGCCTAACAATCGCACTGCTCCAGATACATCCCTGTCATCCAGTTTCTCAGACACTCACTTGCTCAACTACTCACGCTTACGATTAGCTGTAGATGGGGGCTGTCTATTGCCAGTCGTGATGTACTCGGACGGATAAACACATTGTAAAGTTATACCGTTAAAAGACATACAGTTCTGTTTCAAAATGTTTGATAAACTAAGAGCAGATTTGACATTGTTGCGCTGTGGGACTTAAAGGACTTGCTTTGGGTAGGCCAGCAAGGCTATCCAGGCTCATTCATCTCCAACGTTTGACACAATCGAGGAAATCAAATCAGACAGGCGGGTTGCAATTTCTGGTCGAGCGATGCGAGGAATCCTTCGAACGGTGCGGACACCCTCAAGCATTAAAACACGCAGGTGGGTGTAACATGTCACTAACTCAGAGTCCGTCTCGGCCGTTTGGCTGCATATCACCGTTTAAAATATTAAAATTTATCACTGTCCATAAATATAGATTTTTTACATGTAAAATCGTATTTGTCATAAATCCATAAAAAAGCTCAATAGTCAGTTAAATAGGATTTGATCGCGTAGACCGAGGTGCACGAAGACACGCAGATCCCGAGCTCAATGTGCCAAGCATCCTGATACCTTCACAAGTGATTGAGATCATCTCATGGTCAAAGAGCATTTTTGACTTGCCAATATTGTTGAAATGTGTAAGCAGCTTGGATTTTTCTGGGTTAACTATATAGCCATATTGAGGTCCGATTTCCACAAGTATGTCCCATACTTTCTTCAATTCTTCGACAGGTCTTACGAAATTTCCGTCGTCGGCATACCATCTTTGTTTCGTTTGTGTGATGTTTCCCTGTATACGCCGTATTTATGGCATGGATAACGCGGCAAAAGCCGCCATGGCCAACGATTCGCCCTGGGTGAAGCCTTCATTAAAACGAATGATACCTTCTTCAGTTGCCATCAAGGTGGTGCCAGCATAAGTATTTCGCAGGACTTGGGCTAATGTTGGACAAACAAATGATATGTTTGCTAATGCAACTTGGCGACTCGCTCTGTTAAAAGCATTTACGGCGTCGACCGTCAAAATTCCGAAGTTATCGTCTGATCGAAATGCGCTGGTTGCGGAATGAATTGCGTATTCTAAACCGGATCTTTGGGCGACGCATAGTTGTTGAGCGCCCGCCACGGTTTGCAAACGTTGTTTTGCAATCTTTATGAATGCTTTGGCAATTACCCGCCTTTATATCTCTCCAACTCCTATAGGCCGGATTCCAGGGTTCTTGTTTAACGGAACGAGACGACTTGCCACTAATGCCTCAATCACGGAGAAATCTATCTGCTCCGTTGCGATCCGTCGAGCTAAAATTTCAATACTCTCAGCCAAAGCGGCAGAGTGAGACTTAAAAGAGCTGAGCATACGCTGGAAATCATGCGCGGTAATTGCCGAAGGGCCTGCACCGCCTTGAGTCCTCAGAGAAGCCACGACTATCTCTCTTGCGTCTATACCTGAGAACTCAACCGGATGGTGATACACACAGTCCTCAAGTGGTGCCTGCAGTAGCGCATCCCGTTCACAAATTGCGGAGCCTGGATGCAGATCGTTTAATATATCCCCGACGGTGCGTCCATTTAACTAATCAAGAAGTAGGTAGACTAGACTTTGAATAAAGCATTGCTGATCCAGACAATTTATTGCTGATTTCGTTTTGCCTGATTTAGCAAGGCTGATGAAACGTTTTCACCACTGTTTTTGTGCCGGTCTGGTCCTTGAATTAGCAATTATCTTGCTTTGCAATGCACGCGCTTCACATATGAGGTCATCAAGTTCGACATTTTACCACATGTTTAATCTGCGCTCTAAAATATTTCGGAAAACTGATACATTTCTTGCAGGAATTCTTTGTCAAATTCATTGACACATTATTGCCGCTTCCTTTAATGCAAATACCTCACAATCCAATTTCTTTGCAACATTCTCGTATTTCGCACAAAGTAAGTCGATGAACTCGTTGCTTGCGGTTCAAAATGGAAGCGTGAATAAGTTTGGTCGCCAAGTGATAATCTCTCTGAAATTCTGATCGAGTTTACAGATGTAAGGATCTGCTGGTTCTAAACGATCACCTTCATATTCACCCAACGTCGACTGATCTACATTTGACCCGTACTGACTGATTGTGGATTGACTTGAGCGTTGTGATCTTACTCGATTACAACATTCAGGGGCCTCGCAATTGCGGCATGCATTTCCGGATTTAAAGCAACGACACTTTTTGCATCTTGCCGCTTGTCCTTTGCAAGAGCAGCACTTTTGCTCTGTTACCGGCTTTCCTCTAGGCATGTTGTCTTTTGGTTTGTTGTTGTATGTTTATTATTTTTGTGTGTATAAGATTGTAAGAAGTAACGCAGTAAATTTGTATGTATTTTAGATCTCTAACAACAAGAATAATGTGTGTTTAAGGTCTTAAATTGTTTTGTTCTCTAATAATAATTTTTTTAATAATTTTTATTTCTTGAAAGAAATAAAATATATTCCGCAAATGGGCCCAAAATACAAATGCTTGAATTCAAAGTCATTAAACCTGCGGATCTACCGCCTGAGACATTCGTTTATTAGTTCAGTTTCCAAAGCACCACGCATTTGCTCGCACAAGTCTGATTCCAATACATATTCTGAACTGCGCAACGCACTCAGAATATGCCTGGTTGTTGCTCCTAGAAGGGGCAGCAAAGTAATTAAAGGGGCGGCTCTTCGCCACCCCTTTAATTACTTTGTTTTCCTCAGCTCCGAGCCTCCTAATGCTGACATAATAACCGGCAGAAATATTACTCGTTCAATCTTTGTTACTCGTTCCGAGTGCGTTTAGATCTTCCTCAGTATCCAAACGCAGCATCAACGGACATTAGCGCATACGACCTTGCAAATGGGTTTAATATCGATATGTCCATCAAGGACCGCTCAGTCTGTATGCAGAAAAGAACGTGGCAACTTATGTCCAATCTCGCGTTCATATCCCTCGATGTAGCCTGACACGAAAATACAATGTTTGAGTCCACCGGTGTCAGCGTAGGCTCAATTTCTGGTTTCGTAGTTACATCAGCTAGAATTCGTGCAACTGTGTCTCTCACCACATTGTTTCGGATAGTCGTTTTACCACTCGTCTTGTACGATAGAGTGTGCTGAACAGAGTTCAAGTCGCCACATTTACATTTCTCAGGCGCTTGCAATAATGCTGTGTTATATCTTGTCGCCACGCCGTCGCAAAATTTTCTGTTACTCGGGCGAAAATCGTTATACTCAGACGGTAGAATGTTAAGCCAACTTAAAGCACCCTTCACCGTAGCGTGTTCAAGCGAAATCTTTCTGTCAGGATCGCATTCTTCAGAAATTGCTCGAAAGACTTCCTTCAGGTCGAGCTGTCTCATACGCCTTATTTTCTCCGACGCAGTCTGCAAACGAGTCGCAAGCGAGTCCGAATCCTTAGACGAGTCAAGAGCCTTGCATATTATAGCAGAGTATTGCCAATCTTTTACTGAGTTTACACAGGAGTTCGCAATTCCCAAATCTCCAAACCGCAATGGGAGACTTAGAATTCTATACATAAGATCGGACGGTTGCTCGACGATTAACTTATCAACCATGTTCTTTCTTATTGCTCTCTCAAGAAGGGCAAACCATTCGGGATTACACGGGCATACCCGTTGTATATGTCTCCATTTATGCTGTACGCAGTTCGTAAACAACCAGTAAGATACTTGCATAGACATTGCAGCTACCTCGCTCAACCGCTCTATCAGAGCTATCTATTTTTGAATCATTTGCTTAATCTGTTCCTCCTCATATGCTTGAAAACCGATTGGGAACCCGAGTATAATTAGTCTGTCAGTGTGAATCAGGATACCGTGGGATTCGAAAGACCGGCACTTTTCTATCTCGGCCGGGCCCGCTAAAACTTTACATTTTGTCGTGTTTACGTGAAACCCATACAACTGTCTAATACTTTTCATGGATTCGAAGAATTTTAACGGATCTTCTGGCGTTCCCACGCACGTAACATCGTCTGCATACCATAGTTGCTGTACACGGGGGTGCAGACCCTTCACTGAATCAATCAACGGAATGATGGAGGCCGCAAACGACACCATTGAGAGGGGGTTGCCTTGGGTAAAACCCTCTCTTGAAGACATTATCTTATTATCCAAACATAGTATTGGATTTTTCGCATAACAATTCCTTTGAATAGTTGACAGGCAATGACAGATTTTTTCCATGTTGTGCAAACTGAGCTTGCGGCTAATGGCATTGAACGCGTTTCTCGCATCAATGGTCAAGATGCACTTTCCCAACCCACTACGTAGGGCTTCTCTTGCTGTCCGAACAATGTATTCCATTCCTGCTTGTTGTCCTGCACATAATTGTGTGTTTCCGGCGACTGACTTAATTTAGGGCGATATTCCCGTCAAAACTGCCTTCGCTATGATCCTCCGATACACTTCTCCAATACCGATCGGTCTGACTCCCGGATTTTTACTGAGGGCAATCAACCTGCTCGCTACTAAAGCACTGGTGCCTCTCTGAACTGTAACACACGCTAGTCTTTTTATCAGGGAAGCCAGGGCCGTAGCAAGACGAAATAAATCTCTAACAAAGCCCGTTCAAAAATACTTGCCATCCAGAAACATCTACCCCAGACGGCCCGGCCGCTCCACGAGTCTAAGCTGAACAAGATTGGATGATTCTTTTGTCAATCTGCTCAAAGAGAGAGTGATGAAACTCTGCACTGCCTTAATTCTCTGTTAAGTATTACTGACTCATCAATTTCAGCGCCTGGAGAATGTTTCAATTTTAGAATCTGTTTGACCGAGATACCATCGATTATTGTGGAAGAGTGCAAAAAAATAGCATCGTAATTATCTTCTATGACTTTCACTGCTGCACTTACCTTACCAGATTGAAATAGTCTTTGACACAAGTTGTGCCAGTCATTTTTTCTTTGATGCCGTAACCGATCTATATTATTTTGTATGCACATACCTTCATGTACCAAATCGTAATAGTTGCGTCTTTCCCATAAAGCTAACCGGCGCGACAGAATCCTTCTATTCGAACTGGTTTTGTTCGCACCAACCTTCTGAAGGCAGCTTTGGCACATAATCGCTGCTCTCATCAGCATAGAATCATCATCATCCGTTGTCGCAAGTTCGAACAAGGAAGCCAGCTTGTTAAGAAATTTCCTACTCTCGTTGCATCGTGGTAGGCGAAACAAATTGGGACGCCATTTGATGACTTGGAGGTACATTGCTTTTATCGAGTCTCCGGGACAAACATTGAGGCAAGGAACATGATTATTTGTAAGTAAGCCAACTGCCTTCGCCCGAGACAAGTGAGTCAGGGATTCCGAAGTTCGCGATGGTCCAGTTAAATTGGTTCCGCTTAATACATCAGCGATTACTGCAGATTTATTCTGACAGTTACTGGCACGGCAATTGTTACAGCTCCTCTTAGAGCAAGCGCAAACACATCCTTTGCACCATGATGCTTGACCATTGCATGTACAGCAGCATATATATTTGCTCGGCTTTCCCATCGTCATTTGTGATTGCTTGTTGTGATTGTGTATGTATTTTAGATTGTATGTATTTTAGATTGTGTATATTAATATTGTAATTAGCTAGAACACTTATAATAATAATTATTTATAATTATTTACTATTATTACTATTAATCAGTGCTCGATAAAAAAGTATTGGTTATTAAAGTTCTTACAGATATACAGCTGCTAACTAATAACGACTTACAATCGTCTACGATTGAAAAATACGATTCAAATACGATTCAAGTACGATTCAAATACGATTGAAACAACACACAACATAATGCCGAGAGGTAAACCATCTTCCTTTTCTCGCTGTTGTACGTGTAATGGTTCAGCTGCAAAATGTATACGTTGTCCTTGTAAGAAATCCGGAAGATCTTGTATTGACTGTCTAGCTACCAGTTGCAAAAATCGCATTAAAGAAACGCCGCTATTATTGGACTCCATCATTCCATCCACAGAGCGAACGAATGTATCACATTCAGTGAATGGCTGTATTAACCAAATCTTGGAATTGAACTTGTGTAGTATTGGATTTACTAATAAATCCACTGAGCTCTTACATAGTAGCACAGATAAACAAACTAACACAGGGATTGACATTGACTCGGTTTACAAAGAAGTCATTTTATGGGCTCCGAATTTGTTCGAGCTACCAAAATGTAATGCAAGCTTCGAGTTCATCGACAATTTAGCGTCATTTTATCGTTTATGCGTCGATGATCAAACACAGATAGAATTAAGTCTTAAATCATCTACGGTGATGTGTCAGTTAATTTTGCAAAGAACGGAATCTCGTCGAGTGAGTACAAGACGCAAAAATATTGAACGCAGACTAAAATTATGGAAGGAACAAAACTTGTTCGAGCTTTTATGTGAAGCAAGAATCCTTTAAAGTCAGAGAAAGTGCCAAAGCCAAAGGACATCTAGAAAATCAAGTTGGGTCCAGAAATTTATTCAGCTAATGACACATCACAAGACAAACTCAGCGATAAAATTGCTTGAAAATCCTCACAATCAAATGGGTATAATGGAGCTGGACGATACTTTTGAATCACAGAGTGTGCGGCATAAGCTCTTACAGCTTCACCCTGAAGCTTCCGACATAAGTGAAGGCGTAGCTCTAAATAGTCCTTTACCAAACATGGTTAAGCACCACCCAGTACGTTTTGAATACATATCAAGCGATGACATTATAGAGGCAGCTCGACGCACTCAAGGATCAGCAGGACCTTCAGGAATGGATGCGCAAATATGGCGCATAATGCTATGTTCTTTCGGAATATCATCTTCTCGACTAGCTTCCAGTCTTGCTGATTTTTCGTATCTAGTGGCAACCGTTAATATCAACCCAGACTCTCTTACAGCATTTACAGCAAGCCGTTTGATTCCATTGAACAAGGACCCCGGCATCAGGCCGATAGGGATTGGTGAGGTATCACGCAGAATAGTTGGAAAAGTTCTGGCAAAGTTGATAAGTAAAGACTTACAGATCGTGTCGAAATGCGAACAATTGTGCGCTGGACAAAGATGCGGGGTCGAGGCTGCGGTACATTCCATTCGGCAGGTTTACATGGAAAACAATGACATGTGTTTGTTGCAGCTAGATGCTCGAAATGCCTTTAACTGTGTGAACCGTAAATTGGCTCTAGCAAATATAGAGTATGTTTGCCCTTCACTAGCAACAGTGCTGCGTAATGTGTATGGTAATCCAGCAACTCTTTCAGTCGACAAGGATTTAATGTTTTCCAAGGAGGGGTTCACGCAAGGTGATCCTCTGCTAATGATAGCATTTGCTGCGTCATCACTTCTACTCATAATGAAGCTGGGAGCTTTAGTACCAAACGTTACTCATCGCTGGTTTGCAGACGATGCGAATTGTGTGGGTAGGCGATCTGATGTATTGAGAGTCTGGAATGGTATCCGCGAAATCGGCCATAGATATGGATTTCATCTGAATGAACAAAAATGCCAGGTTCTAGTACATAAAAATCAAATAAATTTAGCAGAGAAGACTTTCTGTGGGACAGGGCTTAAGATTATATACCAAGGTACAGAAATTCTTGGTTCTGCCATTGGAGATCAAACATATATGGACCAGTTTGTTCATGGCAAAATTGACAATTGGATTGAATCATTAAAAAATTTGAATTTAGTAGCGAATGAAGATCCATACGTCGCTTTTGCAGCTTTAACGCAGGCGCTATAATTCAAGTGGAATTATGTTCAACGAACTTGTATAGCTAGTAGTACATCTTACGAACGTCTTTCATCTTATATATTCGACACGATCATTCCGAAGTTGACAGGAGTAGATTTAGATACGGGACAACTTGATTCGATAATGATTCCATTACGCTACGGTGGATTGGGTATACAAGACCCGAATAGTAATCCTCTTTCGGAATATGATCGTTCATTACGCATGAGCCAACCTCTACTAGATGGATTATCAGGAAGTGATTTAGAGATTAGATATATCCAAATTGCGCGAGAAATAAGAACATATAAGCAAGAATCTATCAAAACTCGATTGATGAGGGTTAAATCAAAATCAGCGACTATTAGCGCTTGTCTCGATTTCGCAGCCTGTAAAGGGGCATCTAATTGGCTTTCAGCAAAACCTTCAATAGTACTTGGTCACCACTTAAGCAAAAGGCAATTTCAAGATGCTCTTGTATCACGCTATGGATGGAAACCTCCGGACTCACCCATGAAATGTTTGTGTGGACACAATTTTGATATTTGTCATGCCGTTGCTTGTCAGTCCGGTGGTATTCCAACAATTAGACATAACGTGGTTCGAGATATTATTGCTAAAGAACTAGCCGATGTATGCAGTTCAACATCAATTGAACCTCCTTTACAACCTTTGCCTGAAGGAATAGTTTTCAAAAATTCCACAACGACCCTTGATCGTAATTCTAGAGTTGATGTTGCGTGTTACGGTCTGTTTGGGGATAAGACGGAGCGGTCATTATTTGACATTTGTGTTTTCAGCCATCTTGCTCCTTCTTATTCATCTGGCACGACAAGCAATGCTTTTAACTATCACGAGGCTAGAAAAAACTCGAAGTATGGTGAAAGAATAGCACGGTTCGAACGATCGTCATTTTATTCCTATTGTTCTTGCCTCCAACGGTGCCCTTGGCAGTACAGCACAGATGATTTTAAAGAAAATAGCAAAGATACGAGCAGATAGAACTTGCGATAATTACAGCGCCTGTATCCGAAATATAAGGAGTAGAGTCGGTTTTGCTTTAGCAAAAATGTCTTCGATGTCTATACGTGCTGCTCGTACGTTCGAACGTACGAGCAGCACGTTGAACTTTCTAGGCTGAGTTTGAACTTTGAGTTTGAACTTTCTTGGCTGCTTAATATACTAATTACACAAATTACACAAATTACAATACAATTTTCCATCTTACAATCGACAACAAAAACCATCGACGACATCGACAACGACAACCATCGACGACATCGACATTAAAAAAGTTTGCGAACTGAAGTAAATACATTTATTTATTTGGGCTAATAAATTAACTACTTACAATAATAATGCCTAAAGGACGTCCTAACAGTGTATTGAAATGCTGCAATTGCAATGGACAGGCTGCAAAATGCAAAAACTGCAAATGTGTTAAGGCCGGTCGAAAATGCACAACATGTAGAGTGGGCGGATGTATCAATAAGACGGATATAAGTACATCGTCCGATGTATGTATTTTAACTGGAATTCCGGAAAATAATATATACAGAAACGCTATAGAATCAGAATCTTCGCAAAGAAATGCATATCAAAATCATGCAAACAGAACAGTAATTACTGATGCTACTCAGATTGTATCTGTGAATAATGGAATTTCTAATAACTTAGAAATTTGTAATATTGAGGGGATATATCAAGTGGTTATTCAATGGAAGCCAAATATCATGGTGCTCCCTCGATGTTCTGCAAGTAATACTATAATTGATACTATCGCAAACTTCTATTTCGATGTTGCACGAAAAAATAATAATGAGAACTCTGTTCTCAAGTCTGCTACAGTTTTTTTACAATGCGTTCTCCAAAGAATTTCATCGAAAAAAGTTAACGTGATTCGAAAAACATTAGAGAACAGACTGGCTTTGTGGTCAACAAAAAAATATAAAGAGCTTTTTGACGAGGCCAATTACCTACAAGTAGCTTTTAGTGAACCTAGAAAAAATTCACATATGACGGATTGGAAAAAGAATTATGTTAGACTAATGTTACGAGGGAAAGTTGCTGCAAGTTCCGCGATTCTTGATAACAATGATTCGTCAGGTCCGCTAGGCCCTAATGTTATGGTTGGATCTTCATCTGTCAAAGAAGTGCTTGAAAATCTACACCCTATCCCAGAAAATCTACATCCTGATTCTCTTCTGTCATCACCAATTCATGGAGCGATCACACATCACTCTGTACGCTTCACGCAAATTGACGAAGACGCTATCATCAAAGCTTGTAAAAAGACTAACGGAAGTGCAGGACCGTCAGGATGTGATTCGAGTCTATGGAAATTCATGCTCACAGGCTTCGGAAATCATTCACGTAACCTTGCCAGGGCTTTGGCTGAATTCACAATTCGATTAACTACTGATAAAATTCCTCCTGATGTTCTTGATGCGTTTACGATATGTAGGCTTGTCGCTATCCCTAAGAAATCTGGGGGCATAAGACCGATAGGAGTGTGTGAAGTTACGAGACGCATAGTATGTAAAGCCATACTTGAAGTGGTAAAATTCGACTTGCAAGACGTGGCTGGAAAGAGTCAATTGGCAGCATCACAACGTGGCGGAATTGAGTTTGCTATTCATTCCATCAAATCCGCATTTATGTCGAATAAACAACGCTGTGTTCTTGCCGTGGATGCTTCTAACGCATTTAACTCTTTAAATCGACAAGCTGCTATTCACAATATACAATACATTTGTCCTTCGTTGGCTTGTGTTCTTGCAAACACTTACAGAACTGACGCTCAACTAGTGCTTGGCGGTACAAGCATATTTTCTCGAGAGGGGTTCACACAAGGGGACCCCTTAGCTATGGCGGCTTTCTCCATGGCATCACTTCCGTTGATCAACAAAATTAAAAACAGTGTTCCCAGCATCACACAAGTTTGGTTTGCGGATGATGCAAACTTTGTCGGTACTATTGACGAGTTAAATATAGTATGGAATGTATTGAAAAGCGATGGACCTCAATACGGATATTTCGTTAACGCTAAGAAAACACAACTGCTTACTCATCCATCTGAAATGAAGCAAGCATGCCCATTGAAAGAAATTGGAATATCATCGGATGGTATTATGATACTTGGCATTCCTATAGGCACTACCGAGTATGTAGATTCGGTTGCACTTGATAAATCTCAAAGTTGGACTCGTCTACTTGATCGTTTAGTAGAAATAGCCAAAGTTGATCCACATGTATCTTATATCGGTCTTACAAAATCAGTACAATGGAAATGGACTCACTTTTTCAGAAATACAACATTTGAATGCGGGCATTTGTCAACGCTGTTGACCATACTAAAAGACAAGCTTTTACCATCTTTAACAAGTCGAACCTTGAATCATGATTGGTGGACAATATTGACCTCACCTCTTAAACTAGGAGGTCTAGGCGTATTAGACCCCATTTTCGCATCCACACTGGAGTATGAAAACGCACAACTAATCTGTAATACTTATGATTCTGAATATACAGGAGAAACTCTGCGACAAGTACAATCAGATGTTATAAAAAGTATTTCTTGTCAACGAATTAATGTTTACAAGAACCGTTTAATTGATGTCAAACAAAGGGCTCAACAAGCAGTATTGAATGCAATTAACCATGCTACTCAGAATTGCGCTTCATCATGGCTAAGTGCGCTTCCTCTAGCCGTTGATAACTTTCATCTCCATTCTTATGAATTTAGGGATGCCATATGTTCCAGATATGGATGGAATCCACCAGATCTAAACAAAAAAACATGTATATGCGGTACAACAAATGGCATTATTCACGCATTATCATGTAAACGCGGTGGTGTACCAATAATCCGTCACAACGATATTCGGAACACGATCGCTTATGCATTATCAGAGATATGCCACAGCGTCGAAGTCGAACCAACTTTGCAAAAGATTCCAGACAGCTTAGAATTCATGAATAATTCAACAACGAAAAATAACAATGCGCGCCTAGACATTTCATGTTATGGACTACAGGACAATCGATATGAGCGGACGTTTTTTGACGTCAATGTTTTTTCAGTACATGCTCCGTCATATGCCAGCAGTTCGCCTCTCGCCGCCTTTGAATATAATGAAAATCGCAAAAACAGCAAATACAATGAAAGAATTGTCAGTGTGGAAGAAAGCAAGTTTATACCATTAATTTTTTCATCATCAGGAGGAGTTGGACCGCGAGCTCTTAAGCTACTCAAGGACATTGCCTCGATATCATCGAGGTTAAAATCAGAAAAATAGAGTGATGTATTGGTTCACCTTAAACGCAAGATTAGCTTCTCGATTGCACGTGCTTCTTCACTATGTCTGCGAATGCCGCGATCAAGTAGAAGACATCCAATCTTTCCTGACAATAAATCTCATTTATAGGCCCGTTTACGGGAACCTAATTTCTGTAAATTAACTTTTCTTTTTTTAAAATTAATAAATAATAGCAAAAATAAAAAAAAATTACTATAAAAAAATTATTATTTACTAATTCATAAATTAATTAATTAATTATTATTCAGTACTCTGTTTGTATGGCAAGGATCAGATCTCGTCTATCCATGTCACTAGCCAAATCTGATTCGATGTGCTTAAGAGCAAGCCGCTCTGCGTATCGTCGCCCGGATAGAATGGTTAACTCTATCATCTCAACAGATAGGTGATGGGCCGATCGCAATTAACGGATATATAACAATGTAACATATTTTTTGAGGCCTATTTGAGGGAACCTAATTTTGTGGCTGTTGTATACTATTTTTTTTGTCGAAAAAAATTAATGATAATGCCTGTAGGGTATTTTCCTACCAGCACGCATTCAATCACAGAATAATGACAAGATCATAATTGATTGCACAAAGGCCCATTTGAGGGAACCGAAGATTGTATCAAATGTATAATAAATTATGCTTAATAAAAAATTAATGATAATTATTTATTAACATTTCCGGATTTTTTGTCTTTAGCGATGCAAAAATTCTATTCACATTCATTTATATTCACATTATATATTTACAGGGACAAACCAAAATTCTACAGAGTTTAACGTTACATTAGAAATACTGAAATCAATTCATGGTAATATTTGTTTTATAAAATAACACAATTAATTAACTTAATTTATTTCGTATTTATAAATAATTTTAAAGAGCCTTATTTCTAGATTTTTTTAAACTTTGTCAATTGTGTCAAGCAGATTAATATTTTGATTTGTTGTGACAGACATTACTAGTGGATGATCCAGTATTAAGTTAAACTTCACAATAACAGTGAAAAATTTTAATGTTATTAGTTAATTCATAAAAATGGACTTTTATTTTAAATTTCAATTTTAAATTTTAACTTGATATAAGTTATTTAAAATTTTATATAAAATTATCAAATTATTTATAATTATTTATTATGTAGGCGGCTAGCTGATAATCGATTAAGTACTAAGCGGGTACCTATTGTTGATTTTCCTCTTCGTGGAGCTGTCCAGGCAAAGTATCTTCGACATTCGTCGATTAACGGCTAAATAACTAGTCGCCTTGCATCAGCCGTATGGTAAGTTTTTTCCATATTCTATCTCAGATCTCTCCAATGACTCCAACGGCGGATTGTACAGTGGACGAAGAGGCGAAAGAGTGTAACGGAGGCCTGTTTCCTTACAGTAGCGATGTTGGACCAAATGCTGGCGTTTCTGAGACTTTTAGTCAAAGAGAGAAAAAGGATAACTGTTGTGTATGTGCGTGCTCTCAACATAATCTCTGAATACTTAGTCTTCGTGGAAGATCTTCATTCTCTGCTTGTATTTACTACTCTAGGAGATTCTCTAGTTACATTGAGTGACTTTAATGATCTTGTTGATAGCGATTGTAGCACTTAGAAGGGAGTGTTGGGGAAAACAGACTCTCTGATCTAAATGCAAGTGGTGTTGAATTATTGGACTTTTGTTTTCGTAACAATTCGTGCATAACAAACACCATGTTTGAAAAAAGGAGATCCATATATGCGCATGGCATCAGGATTCTCTCAGTCAAAGATCAATGATCGATTTTGTAATCGTTCCATTTAATCTGCACGTTATGTTCAAGACACTCGTTTGAAGAGAAAAGCTGAGTTGTAAACCGATCACTACCTTGCAGTTAGTATATTTCGATGGCAGGATCAGATTCTAGACAAGCCGGGTTAACCCAAACGTTGTGTGATGGAGTGCAGGGAGCGTCTAGCAGATGTTTCTGTCAAAGAACGTTTTTCTGGCTACATCCTGGAGGACTTCTCTCAGTTGCTAGAAGTGGTAAAGAACATTGATCAGGAATGGGATATGTTCAGATCCTCGCTTGCCAAAGCAACTGTGAAAAGTTGTGGCTCGAAGGCATTAGGTGCTTGTCGCGGAGGAAATACTCGAACTGCTTGGTGGACACCAACAGTTAGAGATTTTGTCGAACAGAAAAAGCTGGCCTACAAGCAACTTTGTCGGATATATTAGTGGAAGCTGTAGTCAAGTACCGAAGGGTATAAAGAGCTTCAGCTCGAGCAGTTACCGAAGCTAAGAAGGTGGCTCGGGAGAAATTTGGAGATTACTTAGAACTTCATTTTTGGTCAGTTTCGAAGATGTTCTGGAGGACGATCAGGAATTTTCGTGTTTGAAAGCAGTAAACTCCTCAAACTGTCTATGACAAGAGAGAATTTATGCTGACTGACATTTAAACAATTCTTGGTTGTTGGAAAGAGCATTTTAGGAATCTCCTTAATTTGATCGATATGACTTCTCTTGTAGAAGTAGAGCCTATAGAATCAACGGAAGAGCTCATCTCTTTGGAAGAGGTTATTGTTGTTGTTAACAAACTTCGTAATGACCAGTATTATGGAGTAGACAAGATTAGACCTGGAGCTTTAAAGGCTTTTAATGTAGTAAGCAGGAAGTAACTAACACGGATCTTCAACGTTGCATTGAAGTCAGGCAAGGTTCCTAGTGAGTGGCGAACTGGGATGGTGGTACCTATCTTTATGAAAGGTGACCGAAGATTGTGTTTCAATTATCGGGGATCACTATTCTTAGCCAAACTGGTAAATTATTTGCTAGGTTTCTTGAGTTGAGGATACGGTCTATAGTTTAGGGACAGTTGCAGTAGATCAATACGGCTTTTGTCCTGTTCGTGTAAGTACGGATTAGCTCGTTACTCTCTCAACTTTCTCGAACTGGTATGATAATTTACTCAACCGGTCTACATGTGTTTTGTAGATTAGGAGAAGGCGTTCGACCGAGTTCCGCGAGAGAGGTTGTAGGAGGTACTAAGGGAGTATAGAGTATTACATAATCTTCGGGTAGCTTTGGTTTCTGTGTATGAACAAAGTATGAGTTGTGTTCGTGTTCTAGATAGAAAGTCTGAATCAATTCGAGTAGGCGTTGGGCTACGTCAGGGTTGTCCTTTGTCTCCACCTTTGTTTCTTGTTTACATCGACGAAATTTCGAGACGGGCTGCTCTTACGTATGTCGATCTTTAGTCCGCTTCTATCAGAATATCAACCTTGCTTTATGCAGATGAAGTTTTCTTGGCCTGAAGACTTACAATGCCTACTAGATCGTTTCAAGATGGAATGCCAAGCGACAGGAATGTTGGTTTGTACCTCCAAGACTGTCTCTACGTGCTCGTGTCGGATTCAGGTCCAATGTCAATCCGGATTAGTAGTGAAAATGTTCTTCCTGATTTGGTGGATTTCAAGCATCTTGGGGTATTGTTCTTTAAGGACGGCAGGAACATCAGGGAGATTGTGAAGCGGATCTGTACAGCTTACGCGGCAATGCGCTCTTTAAACAGGTCTGTCGTTGTGAAGCGAGAGTGAGTCTTCGGGTGTAGCTTTCGGTTTACCACAAAATCTTCGTTCTTATCTTACTATATGGTCATGAGCTTTGGGTTATGACCAAAAGAATAATATCTCGGATACAGACGACCGAAATGAAATTCCTTCGCACTATGGCCGATCTTAACCTTAGAGATAAGGTTAGGAATTCGTTCATCCGGAATTGACTCGGAGTAAAGTCGATGCTCATATCGAAGAAAATCATTTGAGGGGGCTAGGACACGTTCTGAGGATGTTTAGTGATCGTCTTCCTCAGAGGGCTTTCCGTGCGGGTGTATCTGGAAGGAGACCTCGAGGTAGACCTCGATACAGGAGGAGAGATCAAATCTTAAAACTGGCCTATACCGCCTTCGGCTATCTGAAAGATAACAGTGGTCTTGCCCAGGATGACGATGTCTGTAGTAGTTTTGTTCGTGAACTGTCTTCACGACCCGACATTCTGAGCAGTGATTACAATTTCTGACCCGACATTGCTTCTAAATGATTACAATTTACCGATTTTCATGCATTTTGATGGAATTAATAACCATACAATATACCATATTAATAACTTTACAATATGAACATCAATAAACCTCAAAATAGAGCAAAGTTTATATTTACAATGTTTATATTTACATTCCTGTGCCATCTAGTCATATTCTTAGGCATAATAAATTATCCACTCGAGCAAATTTCTTTTATTTACACATTTTTGTCATACACATTGACCCTTTTCAAGATAGTAGTTTACAAAAATATCAAATTGCCATATATCCAATTAGTACGGAAGAATATGAAGAAATTTTTTAGTCCATACTATCGATGGGAATTCTTAAATTATAATTTGATTTATTAACATTCATCTTTTCATCGACTTAAATATTAAACGGCTAAATTTATTTGGTTCTTTTGCAAGTATTATGATATTGTTGAACTTAATATGGTTTCTTTTATTAATGTAATGGTTGCAAATAGCAGATGACATGTACCCATTCCTTACAGAATTTCAATGTTCCTTTATTTTAATATGTAATGGTCGTTTATTCTAATCCACGTAGGTTGCATCACATTTTTTACATCTTATCTGATATAGGACTCATAATGTTTGTCAAGCTATATGTTTCCGTTTGAACAAGGGTGCTAAACACCTGACTGGTGGACAGTAAACCGTTGGACGATATAATATATGTCGTTTTTTATTAGAAAAAACGACACATATTATGTTTTGTTAATTTATTTACTAGAAAGTACAAATTGTTCAAGAAAATTTATTGTGTTATATGCTAAACAAAAATATGCTTTTAATATCAAATCAGCTAATTGAGTCTACGTATTTAATATAATTATAAAATAAACAAAACATAATAATGCTAAATCAAAATTTAATAATTAAATAATAAAATTAATAATTGTTTTTAGATTTTCTATAATTTAAATCAAGTTAAAAAATAAAAAATAAAAAAATGAAATTTAAAATAAACGTCATTTTTATGAATTGACTAATAAATAACAGACGTTGTATCAGAATAAGAATTAGAGGTCATCAGGAGGAACTGCTATGCTATCAGGTTTCGGCCCTAACTCCTCTACCCAACATAGCAGCGGGGCCAAATACATGCTAATGATGTATTTCCTCTGATAAAACTATCTAGTATCTTATTCTAATACAAAGTATATTATTTATTATCCATCTATAAAAATTTGCCACTTAAGAGTTTAAATTTATTCTTTATATTATTGTGTTGATTTATATATTTTACTATTTTCTGCTTGATGTTATTTTTATAGTACCCTAGTTTAAATTATTTAAATGATTTTGAAGAAAGCCAATATCATTACATATTGTTGCAATTCTTAAAATTTCATTATTTAATGTATTATATTTTATATTATATAGTATGCATGAATGCTCATTCAAAAATATGTTTCTTGTAAATTTGAATATGTCATCTTTACGATATAAATTAATAGTAGTTTTAGTTAATGTTAATTTAATGTTCATATCTAGATATACACCTTCTTTATCATTAATATTGGTTTTGTTAAGAATAAGGCTTTCTGGATAAATTTGTTCACTAATTGAATAAAAATTATTAGAATTAAATACACATATATCATCAATGTATCGAAACATATTTGTCATATCTTTATATAATTTAGATTTTTTTAAACAGTTGGGAACAAATTCATATTCTATAAAGCTTAAAAAGTCAGCTATAATTGGGCTACTATTGCCTCCCATTGGAACACCTTTTACTTGTCTAAATATAGATGTCCCTACTTTTAAATAATTTTGATTTATCAAAATATTTAAGGATTTTATTAATTTAGTTTTATCCATATATTTATATTTACTTTATGGTTTAATTTTTTTTAGATAAGCGTTATAGTTATTATAACATATATATGTATAAATGGACTAATTTACTCTTGATTCAATACTCTATGTTTTTATTCCTCGTATGTGCAGTTCTGAATAAAGTTAGTGTCATGTGCAAAATGTGGTACTGCAAAATAGAATTTCAGTCATAGTTTTACTAACAATATTTATCCACTATCTATTAAATAAAAACGGCTTTTGAATGCAACGTTAATAATAATAGTTCTAGGAAAAGAACTCAAATTATAGAAAATCTAGAAATCAAACCTGATAGCATAGCAGTTCTTCCTGATGATCTCTAATTCTTATTCTGACACAACGTCTGTTATTTATTAGTCAATTCATAAAAATGACGTTTATTTTAAATTTCATTTTTTTAACTTGATTTAAATTATAGAAAATCTAAAAACAATTATTAATTTTATTATTTAATTATTAAATTTTGATTTAGCATTATTATGTTTTGTTTATTTTATAATTATATTAAATACGTAGACTCAGTTTGCTGATTTAACTAATTGCTACAAGCCCAACTACATATCATGCCATTGACGGCTGAACCGATACAAGTAGTGCATCTGATAACGCAGCTGAGGATAATTTTCTTAGCAAAACCAATATTAATGATAAAGAAGGTGTATATCTAGATATGAACATTAAATTAACATTAACTAAAACTACTATTAATTTATATCGTAAAGATGACATATTTAAATTTACAAGAAACATATTTTTGCATGAGCATTCATGCATACCATATAATATAAAATATAATACATTAAATAATGAAATTTTAAGAATTGCAACAATATGTAATGATATTGGCTTTCTTCAAAATCATTTAAATAATTTAATAGATACATATTTTAAACTAGGTTACTATAAAAATAACATCAAGCAGAAAATAGTAAAATATATAAATCAACACAATAATATAAAGAATAAATTTAAACTCTTAAGTGCAAATTTTTATGGATGGATAATAAATAATATACTTTGTATTAGAATAAGATACTAGATAGTTTTATCAGAGGAAATACATCATTAGCATGTATTTGGCCCAGCTGCTATGTTGGGTAGAGGAGTTAGGGGCCGAAACCTGATAGCATAGCAGTTCCTCCTGATGACCTCTAATTCTTATTCTGATACAACGTCTGTTATTTATTAGTCAATTCATAAAAATGACGTTTATTTTAAATTTCATTTTTTATTTTATTTTTTATTTTTTAACTTGATTTAAATTATAGAAAATCTAAAAACAATTATTAATTTTATTATTTAATTATTAAATTTTGATTTAGCATTATTATGTTTTGTTTATTTTATAATTATATAACAATACGTAGACTCAGTTAGCTGATTTAATTAATTACATCTAAAACTAATCAAAAACTGAAACTATAAAAATAAAGATGTAACGAACACAAAGTATTTAAAATTTTAAATTAATAATTTACTTTATTGCTTATTTATTTTATACAATTAATTTGATGATCATTTTTATAAAATATTTTCAATTTTCTACTTTTCGTTTTCTATAGTCTTTCAAAGAACTACTTATTTATATAAGCAAAGGCTTAATTTTTGCTTAAAATTTGATTTTCTCGTATCAAAAACAATAAAATAAATAAAATACGTAAGTACTAATGATTTCAATTTTAGATCTTTTAAATGTAACAGAAAAAATTGTATAGTTTGTGATGCTATAAATAATAATAATTGTATTGTAAGTAATACGACAAACAAATGTTTTTCATTAAATATTAATAATAATTGTAACTGCAATACCGCAGGTGTAGTGTATCTTATACAATGTACATGTGGATTGCAATATATAGGAAAAACATATCAAATGTTAAAAACTAGGTTTAGGCAACACATATATAATATACAGCATAATAGTCAAACTATATTTCATAAACATATGAGATTAATAGGACATGATATTAAAAACTGTAAATTATTTATTTTAGAACATATTATCGAAGAAAATATTTCAATATTAAATCAAAAACTTAGAAAAAGAAGATTTTTGGATTAAAACGCTTAATTCCATGTACCCATTAGGATTGAATGACGTGGTACAAGGAATTGTCAGAAGTAGTATAATACATAAACAATAGAAAATAATAAACAACTATATTATAATAATCCGGTTAAACGCAAGCCAAGAAGTCATGGTGATAAAAGGGATAATATCAGCTAACTGAGTCTATGTATTTAATATAATTATAAAATAAACAGAACAAACGTATTATCATATCACAAACATGTTATCATAAAATAATATGTTTTTAGCATTGCTTCTAAATGATTACAATTTACCGATTTTCATGCATTTTGATGGAATTAATAACCATACAATATACCATATTAATAACTTTACAATATGAACATCAATAAACCTCAAAATAGAGCAAAGTTTATATTTACAATGTTTATATTTACATTCCTGTGCCATCTAGTCATATTCTTAGGCATAATAAATTATCCACTCGAGCAAATTTCTTTTATTTACACATTTTTGTCATACACATTGACCCTTTTCAAGATAGTAGTTTACAAAAATATCAAATTGCCATATATCCAATTAGTACGGAAGAATATGAAGAAATTTTTTAGTCCATACTATCGATGGGAATTCTTAAATTATAATTTGATTTATTAACATTCATCTTTTCATCGACTTAAATATTAAACGGCTAAATTTATTTGGTTCTTTTGCAAGTATTATGATATTGTTGAACTTAATATGGTTTCTTTTATTAATGTAATGGTTGCAAATAGCAGATGACATGTACCCATTCCTTACAGAATTTCAATGTTCCTTTATTTTAATATGTAATGGTCGTTTATTCTAATCCACGTAGGTTGCATCACATTTTTTACATCTTATCTGATATAGGACTCATAATGTTTGTCAAGCTATATGTTTCCGTTTGAACAAGGGTGCTAAACACCTGACTGGTGGACAGTAAACCGTTGGACGATATAATATATGTCGTCTTAAACATTCTTTAAAGCGATTCTGGCTAAGGTTGTCAACGAAATACTATCGCAAAAATATTTTATTATTCACTTGTTATTTTTTGTATTATGTGGATCCAAAGAATATCCTTTTCGATTTTCGATAACCCTGGATGATTGCTCATTTGGGGAAGCCACGATTTTTTAGTTTAGACATAATAATCGATCTTTCAGTTATCCATTTAAATTTCTTTGAGCAAATTTGTAAAGATCTTATCAACAACGAATCGGCTAATGATATCTTATATTTGTATAGTATATGAATAGACCAGGGAGGTGAATTCCACGTAATATTCTGTTTTCAATATGTCTCAAGGTCGACTTGTTGACCTTCTTAAGATCTACCTGCTATTTAATGTTCTTCACAAGGTCTATTATTATTGAATAAATTGCAATTTTAATCTTTTAAAATTTAGCTATATATTAATAAAAGTTAATTTTCAAAATCTTTATTTTGATTATATTATATCGTTTTCAAAAAATTATTAAATCTAATGTGCTTTAATTTTTTCAGATACTGTATTTAATCAATTTCGTCATTGCTATTCACAATTGTCCAACGACAACAATAGTGAGTTTTGTTCAACATTGAAGTTTGTATTAACTAACATCAATTTTTAAAAATTATATTGTACAAATGTGGAATACAGAATTTATTCCACATTATATCACCGCATCTCGATCGCGCTAATGCGGGGCAACGCAAAAGCCATTATAGCTTCACTCGATCGGCTTCTAATATTTGCCTTTGAACACATTTAACAGGAAACATGTGAACCTGTGAAACGGCTATTCGAGCCAGACGCTAGTCTTAACGAGAACGTGTCAGTAGAATCTACATGCTGATACGCGATATTCAAAATGCGCAAATAACGATTCAGATGTTGTTAAAGGCCTGTTACCCTTTCACGATAAATTTCAATCCCAATCTTTTAATGATGGAGAAACGCCATATTCAGTTATATCCCTTGAACCATATAAATTGTCGATGAATTATAAGACAATGAAATCATCCCAGAACAGTTTAAATAACGCCGATCGGTCAAAACCATCTTTACTTGTGCATGACTCCGTACATATTGACGAACGTTCTCCACCACCTAATATTATGATCAATTTTGATAGTGGAAACGAAACTACTTTCAATCAAGAGAAGGATGAATTGCCGCCTAGGGTCAAAAAAATTAAAAACGATTTACTTGAGCAGATTCGCAACAAAGCTTTTAACCTTCGAAAGGGGTCGATAACGGTAAGATCATCAACAAATGATCCCTTAGAGAGCGTGCCGAAGCCTCTATCATTGCATATAGCCTTAACTTTATCACTTAAAATGCAACGCGACAGATTTTACATAGACATCGACGATCAAGCATCAAATACTGGACATGTAAACTCGTGCGTTGATTGGCTGTCACCAGGAAATAACTAGGAGGTTATTACTAATAAGAAAATTAACTGAAAGCAACGATTAAAGGAAGCTAATGCTAGCTCAACGAATTGGATAACGACTACTGAGCAACGACCACTAGAAAATATTGATAAAAGAAGAGGCGGGGGTGCAACGCCACCCGGCAAACGCTGCGGGAAACCACGTTGGATACGTGGTTTTAATAGTTATACCTACAACGATTTTGCCGCAATTGTCAAGCTGGTATCAGTTAGACGGATTGATGATAGGCGGTATAAACAAATCATTTCGCTTTGTAGAACTAGTGAGACCGATATTCAACAATATTTATCAGATATCGAACAAAATAAACCAGCGAAAGCCAAGATCCTGTTGACTCAAACCTCATTTCGGGAAACCAATCCAATTCAATCGTCTAGTTTTTATTATGCTGTCGGGAATGACCATATTGCTCTGGATTAGTTTCTTATCGATATTCAGGTTATCTGAATATCGGTATACTTTTGATCTGCGTATAATGTTGTTTTCGATGCACACAGGGGTCGTTGATAGCGCATTAATTTATCACAATAAATAGCTTTATATGACTGCAAATTATTTGCAAAGTCATTACTGCGACAAATTTTATTTGTCACACTGTTTCCATTCATCCACTGTCGATTGCTCAACAAGCATCGTCATTGTTGTTCACTTCTTGAGACTAAAGCTACTTTTTTAGAGTAATTTAACTATCATCCGAAAAAGCTGGAAATTATTAAATCGACTCATTCTACGTGCATATTCCTTGCCCGTTTGCTCAATCAATCCTTCAATCTTTGCTAGTTATCTCATATTTAAACTTTACAATGCATGTCGTACTTTTCCACACATTGATTACTCTTTAGTCATGGCCACATCATGTATTCCTGAACTTTTCCATCGTCAGTGTGTTCTTATGGAATTACCGTACTGATATCTCTACTCATCAACTCTTCATCTCATCATGATCCTTTACCAACAACTGACATTAAATTTAGTTTTACCGCACAGTACCTTTCTTCTGTACACTATTTAACTCGTGTATTAGTCTAAAGATCTTGATCTTCCAGCAACATTAAAGGCTACCGATATCCGTACCCTGCCAATATATCAATCCATTGACCCTAATCTTCCATCGTATTACCGCCCTATTTCACTACCTCCCACTATTTCGAAACTCTTTAAAGACTAATTTTTCGCCAAGTTATGTCCATCCTAAATTCGTCAAACCTTCTTCCTCAATATCAAACTGCATATTGTGAAAAGAGACTCCACTGAAATTGCTTGTCACAAGGCAATCGGTTAACTTCTTTTGGCTCGCGATCAATAGTTAACTTTCCTGGTCATTTGGCTTGATTTGTCTTCGGCATTTGACATTTTAGATCACTTTATTCTCCTTCACCTCCTTCGGCATCGCTATGGCTTATCCATCTCTACTCTTAAATGGTTCTCGTCATATATTACAAGCCGCTCTGCCGACGTATCATCCGACAATGCAGTTAGTGTATTGATCGCTATACCCCATAGAGTACCGCAAAGTTCTGTACTCGGCCCATATTGTTTGGAGATCTCGGTTCACTCTACTTAGCATTCAAATTTTATATTATGCAATATGCAGATAACATCCTTATCTATTTGTCCGCACCCAATTTATCATTAAATACTCCTCGCCTCAGTGTCATCCTGCCTCGAATTCCTATCTCAGCACCTTTCATCTATTAGAATGGTGGTAAATCCCACAAAATCTAGTGTTCTTTGGATCCACCCTTCCTGCATGCAAATAAAATCTTAACATGCTCTTTTTTAACGGCCATCGCTTTCCTTGCGTGAATTCGGTAACATTCATCGGGGTAATTATAGACTCATCTCTTTCGTTCTCATCATTTGCACTAAAAAAGTTTCGTTCCTGCTATCCGATTCTCCATGACATTCTTTGCATTCGAAAAACCACAAATTTTTCCATTTCCAACATTCTTATGTCATCCCTCCTGCTACCTACTCCTGATTATTGCATCTCACTGTTCTCAAACTCTTAGTCTTGTGTTACTGTCATCTGTATCACATTATTCACACTGCAGCACGCATACCTATTTGTCGCTAACGTTTTGATCCCATATCTAATAAACTTATTAACCTTCATTGAATCAATGTACAGAATCTAATTTTATATTACTCTACCGTTATCACTTTTTGTTTACTTTATCATTATCATCCGTATCTTCACCTAAAATTGCACGGTGTTGAACATTCAACATTCAGATCAATCATTCGTCACAATCAGTATGCGTACACATTCCTCGTCGTCGGACGAACTTTGGCCAGTATTCCTGTCTCATTTATATGCCTCTCATTTGGAATTTTCTTAAACTTCGTTGCAAGCATAATCTCACTAACTTTAAATCCATGTTTTATTTCTTTCTACTGAGTAACCAGACCCTGCAGCTAAGCTAGTAATTAAATCTGAATTTCTCATCATTTCAACGTTGGCTATGTGGTATGCACTTCAGTCACATCATTTTTTATTCTTATTTGTTTATTTAAGTGGACTTGTAACCCTTGTTAAAAAATTAATAAATCTATCTATTTATTATCGAATGTTTGCAAATTCAACTACTTACCATGCGGTAAGGTCTCATCAAATAGGAGTGATCACTTAATAATGGTATAAAGACAGTTAATTTATCAATAATATATATGAATTCAAAACGTTAATAGTCTATAACTAATAATAGACTTAGTTACTACCAGAGAGGAACGCTACCGTGATTATGGACAAATCACTTGATATTTTAAAAATAAAGGATTAATGACAAAAGCTTTGAGCGTAATTCCAATGATCACGGCTACGATCATTGATCATTTAATCAATGTTAAATGATTCCTATGTAACGGCTACGCTGCATTATACTCTTAAAAATATTTTTGATGGAATGGTAATATCTTGAGCACAGTACTAATATTTATACCCATCAGACCATCTTATTCCTTAAATGTATAGTATTTCTAAGTTCAATGTAAAAACTGTATTTTAGGATCCATAGTTTCTACATTAGTAGTATTTATCAATAACTAAGTAATTGCACTAATAGGTCATGTACTTTTAGTAAGTTAATAAGTTATATTAACTTTATACAGGGTCTTTCAAGTTCGAGTTTCTTTTTAAAATTGGAATTAAGCACACATTGTGAAAGAAAAATTATAAATTTTTTGTCGATGTATAGTACACGTTCTACAATTTAAGAATGATAAACGATATCGTGTAAATGCCCACCGCGGGAACGCTTACAGACGTCAATCCTTTTGCCGAAATTTTCAAGATAGCCCCACAGAAAATTATCCAAAGGTGTTAAATCCGGAGATATTGGGGGCCGATTTGCGTCTGCATTTCTGGAGAGTATTCTTCCCTTGAATTTTGATTCCAATAGCTTTATTGTTTCATTGGCTATATGGCATGTCGCACCGTCTTGTTGAAACCACATATCCTTTATATCCATGCCATCAACAATAGGGTAAAAGAAAGTTGTGAGCATTTCCCGATATCGCAGTCCGTTGACGGTAAGAGCATTTCCATATGCGTTCTCGAAGAAAAACGGTCCAATGACTCCACCATACCAAAATGCGCACCATACAGTTACACGAGAGGAGTGTAGTGGCTTCTGTAAATACTGCCATGGATTTTCCTGTGCCCAAATCCGGCAATTCTCTTTGTTCGCATTCCATTCAAATAAAAATGGGCTTCATCTGTAAAGATGATTTTTTCAGCAAAATCATGAGGTTGTTGCTGAACAAAATCAGAGAATTGTCGACGTTGCTGATGGTCGTTCGGCTTCAACTCTTGCACCAGCTGAATTTTGTAAGGCTTGAGAACTAAGTCCTGACGCAAAATTCTCCATGTGGTGGTTGCAGATAGGTCCAATTGCTGTGAACGTCGTTCAATTGATAAATTTTTATCTTCCTCGATGCTTTCGCGAACAGCTGCGATATTTTCAGCTGAACGCATCTGACGATTGTACTCTGGTGTACTTCTGTCTTGTACCGATCCAGTCGATTTAAATTTTTCGACCAACTTCCTTATTCCTTGCTCCGTAGGACGATTATATCGACCAAAAATGTGGACAATTTTGCGAAATGTTGTTTCTACTGCTCCACCATTTTCGTAGTGGATTTTTATTATGTTTATACGGTTCTCAAGCGAAATACAATCCATTTCAGTAAATCGTGAACCTTCTACTTGATATCTGGCGCATTCACTGAGCATAGCTTCAAAAATTCCATTGAGCGTTTGACTGAATCTTGTGTATATTATATCAATCCAATCTATGAAATTTATATTTATTAGTAAAATAATTATTTTATTAAATTCTTATGTCAAATTCTAATATGCTCTACTAATTAGATTATTATATTTTTAGATAATATTTCATTACATAATTGCATTATTAATGTAATCAATGAATTCAATAGTAAGTACATTAAAAATTTTATTTTTTTTAATAAAATGTTAACCTAAACATTTATTTTAAATAGTTGATAATGATCCATTTATTGATGAAGAATTATTAGAGCTGGATCAAAGAAAAGAGGAAATTATTTTTGATATTTCGTTAACTTCTGTTAGCATCTTCAGAAAATTACAACGTTTTTTAAAATGTGCATGCTTATATAAAAGAGTTAAAAAGGAATGCTGTCATTTGCTTTGGGCAGGTAATGCTGTTATTAGCGATAAACAGATGTTTTCACTGTTGTTTGAATTTTTGGCACGATTTCGGTAACTTTTGAATGTACACAAAACGCAATAAAAAAGGGGTGATTCAAAATGGTTTAGAAACGAAACAAAAATAATAAATTTTTTAATATCCAGGAACTGTCAGATATAGTTGAACGACAAGAAAAATCATTTTGATATTTCGTTAGTAACTAATAGCATCTTCAGAAAATTAACATAAAAATAAAAAAAGAATAAAGTTTTTTTTATTACAAGGCGAGGAAACAGGAGTATTTATTTGATTAGAAAAATCCAATATTTCGACTGCACTACAGCACGTCATCTTCAGGGTTGTAAGTAGCATTTATCAATAATTTTTTATCAAGTACTTGATAAAAAAATTGTTGATTAAAGATTGTTGACTTACAACCCTGAAGATAACGTGCCGTAGTGCCGTCGAAATATTGGATTTTTCTAATCAAATAAATATTCATGTTTCCTCGCCTTCTTGTAATAATTCGGATTGGAAACGAATTTTCTATTAAGTTTTTGTCGGTTTGCACATTGATACTCGAATCAAAATCGTTTGTTAGCAACGATTTTGTTAACAAGTGATAGCAACGATTTTGATTCCAGCATCAATGTGCAAATCGACAAGAAAAACAAGTGTTAGCAACAATTTTGAATCAAGCATCTTGAGTATTTGTTTCATTGTTGTCTTTTGTTTGCTGTGGTTTCTACAAACGAAAATGGTACTGAGCAATTGTTAGCAACTATTATTATTACAAATCTAGTTTTGAATCCAACGAGTGAATTGAACTGTCAGCAACAATCTCTGCTGAGTACATACGGATGGTATTCATAGCAAATGGTCTGGTTCGAGAGCGAAAGCCTAGGACGTTTAGAAACGTGTCGGAAATGCTTTCATTCACAATGTAACATAGGCAACCGAA
>WNNJ02001012.1:0-22992 GCA_012934845.2 Pomphorhynchus laevis | reverse complement strand
TTGTAGACGGCATAGGTTCGGGATCCATTTGATTACATCCTCATAAATTGTCCGAATTGTGCAATGTGATTTAATTGTGGTTGGAATTGTTGGCGGCGAAATGTTGTTATTTTCCGAGTTAGGGTTCTCAAAAATGAGATCACTCAAAGTACGATTTTCGCATTTGAGAGCAGCGCAGTTTATGCATCTCTTGTGATTTCGTGCGCATTTGCATCCCTCACACTTTGCGCTGGGTCCGTTGCACGAACAGCACTTCATGTAAATGGCTGGCTTTCCCTTTGGCATATTGAAAGTTGATTATTCCTTTTCTCTTTGTATGTTATTTTATTGTGTATATTAATATTGTATTTATGTATGTTATTTTATCTCAAACTTTTTTTAAGCTCAAAAAAAAAGAACTATAATAATATTATTTTTTTTATAATAATTTTTTTTGTAATATTATTTATTAAAAAAGAAAAGTTAATTTACAGAAATTAGGTTCCCGTAAACGGGCCTATAAATGAGATTTATTATCAGGAAAGATTGAATGTCTTCTACTTGATCGCGGCATTCGCAGACATAGTGAAGAAGCACGTGCAGTCGAGAAGCTAATCTTGCGTTTAAGGTGAACCAATACATCACTATATTTTTCTGATTTTAACTTCGATGATATCAAGGCAATGTCCTTGAGTAGCTTAAGAGCTCGCGGTCCAACTCCTCCTGATGATGAAAAAATTAATGGTATAAACTTGCTTTCTTCCACAATGACAATTCTTTCATTGTATTTGCTGTTTTTGCGATTTTCATTATATTCAAAGGCGGCGAGAGGCGAACTGCTGGCATATGACGGAGCATGTACTGAAAAAACATTGACGTCAAAATTTTTTATAATAATATTTTTTTTTGAAAGTACCTCTTTCTTTATTATATGTTATAATAATTTTTTTTTAATAATATAAATTATTCAAAAATATGACAGCTTAAAGGTTACCCTCTAATGGGTCCAAAGTGGCAATTCAAAAACTGAATGTTTAGTTCAAAGGGAGTTGATCGTACAAATCGACTTAGAGTGGTGCGTCCTTATCGTGAATTAGAGTTCCTGGTTCTTGATACCTGTTTCGCATAGCCATCGATGTGGATTTTATAATAAGGAGTGAAATCCTGGCTCGTTCTTGACGGATCAAATCGGGATATGAAAGGTTGTTGTTGCTCGCTTTAAGTGAAGATATGCGCTTAAGTATCGAGTCCGCTATCTTTCCAATACCACCAACAGTTGAGAAAATCAACGGGTGAAACGAAGCATTTTCTATTTTCGCAATCCGCTCTGTATATTTTGCCTGCTTCCGATTTTCATGGTACTTGAAGGGATCCTTCATTGTATCCAAGGAATAAGACGACGCTAGGTTGTTGAAAACGCATACGTCCATAAAGGACCGCTCCGTCAGATTCCCGAAGAGGCCAGTACATCTTATGTCTGATCTTGCCTCTCTGTCCCGTGATGTGGCTTGAGATTCAAAAATGACTGTGTCTGGAACCGGGAGCAATACTGGTTCTGTACATACGAGTCGACAGGTTTCCTTGAGTGATCTAGCAATCTCGTTAGCGACACTGTTGTGACGAATGAAGTTGAAACAGCCTGTCTTGCATGAAAGTGCGTGTATTGTTGTTAGAGACACTCCACACGCACACTCACCCAAATAGCGGTTCGGTTTCCACTCGTATCTTATTGAAATCGCGTCGTGGAATTCTGAGGAGGATATGAACAAACCCTCAACAAACCCTGCTGTTAACCACGAGTAGGCACCTTTCATGCTGGCATTCCATAAAATTGTCTTTAAATCATTTTTAGAGTTACTAGTAATCTCCGTCACCATTCTGTTAAACTTTATTATGTTCATTTCTCTTATCTGCTTGACTACATTATGCTGAGTCGTTTCTAGGGGAACTTCTGAGTGGTCTCTATCTACACTAGCCCTATACATCATGCGTGATTTCTCGTATTCATTATTGCATTCTTGAGTGTAGTCGACTATACCAAGTCCTCCATATCTGCATGGTAAAGCTACTATTCTACTTGACTCATCGTCGAGGCTGTTGATTCCCAGCATTCCCGGCAAAAGATTATGAAGTATCGCATTCTTTAAAGGTATTAGAAGACAATCTGCTACTTCACATGTTCTAAGAATGTATGAAAATTTGTGTAGCAAAGCTTTGATTAGCAAAGTGTATCCGGCGAAGGCGTCTCTATCGGCAATCTGTTTTAGCTTTTCTATTTGACCTGACCAATTCGTTACTTTGTTGATTATCTCGGTTTCAACATATTGTTCGAGCCCAATCATGCTCCCAAGGTATTTGATTCCATCGCATCGAATATCTACACCATCATCCGCGAGTTCATCCAGACAATCAATATTACAGGTTTTGCCTGTCAATACAGTACATTTTGATGAATTTGTTATGAATCCAAACGCGGGTCCTATTCGGTTAAGCTCTTTCCATACCTTATTTATATCGCTTGGTTTGCCCACGCACGCTCCATCATCGGCGTACCAACAGTGTTTAGCGTTTGGAGCTACTTGTTTTAGTTTTCCAATTAGTGGCATCGAGGCTGCAGCGAATGCTGCCATGGCGAGAGGGTCTCCTTGTATGAAACCTTCTGTTGATTTTAATATTGAGTTATCCACCACCAGCATCGAAGGTTGAATGTAGGTATTGTGCAATATCGTCGACATTGCGGGACAGATGAATTTCATATTTTCCAGTGCCATTTTTCGGTTGCAGTTATTAGAAGATTGACTAAACGCATCTCGAATCGTGTGAATAGCAATCTCTGTTCCACATCTTTGGCCTGCACAAAGTTGCGTAAAACCACATACACTCCTAACATCTTTTCCAATAAATGACAACACGGTACGTCCCGCAATCCGTCTCAATACTTCTCCTACTCCAATGGGTCTAATCCCATTATGCTTTTCCAGCGGTATAAGGCGACTGACTGTGAACGCTTGTAACGCTACTGGATTTAACTTTTCGCTTGAAATCTTTATTACAAATCCGCATATCGCTGCGGCAAGACGTTTTGAGGCTAATCCATGTATTGTTAGAAATTTACGCCACTCATCTGCACATACTCCCGAAGACCCGGCAGATCCCTTGGTACTTTTGGACGCTTTAATTATATCATCAGGTGTGATATCGAAAAACCTTGTGTCGTGATGATCCACACAACCAGCCATTTTTTCTTTCAGAAGGTATTCTTCGTTCACCGTAGAGGCTCTTGGGTGGAGTTCTTCTAATTTTTCGAGTACCGTTTTGCCTTGAATTATTGTTCCAGCAGCCAAAACTCCTGAGTGTTGTCCTTTGTCTAGCAACCTTGATGCCTTTCCGTATTTTCCAGATTTAATCAATTTAACTGTTTTCTCGATCACGAAAGATTCTGGTAGCTTATTATTTTCAATGTTATCCTTTCTCATTTTCTGTAGGTAGGATGCTTCGGACATAAGTTCGTTAAGTTTCAAATCTTTGAGTAATGTTAATCTTCTTTCTAGGGTTTTTCGTAGTAAGTTAACCTTCCGCGTTGGCGGCCTCTGCAATAGCAGTTGACATAGTATAGTAGATCGAACTAGAGGATCGTATGCGCATACATTTGACTGATTGAAATATTCGAAACATTCACTCAAAAGATCAATAAATTTCTGACTGGCGCCACATTTGGGAAGCGCAAAATGATTTGGGATCCATTTTATTACCTCCGTAAAACCAGTGCTCCAAAATAGATTCTGATTGGTAGCATAATTGATTGGTGACAAGGCACACGCGCTCGAGACTTCGGCGATAGAATCGACGTTTGTTGCATTATGCATTTCTAGCACTTTATCGGTAGTATTTGCTCTAGGTTGATGAACAGGGTCATTGTATACAGTTTTCGTCTTTCTAGTACAGTTCGGAGCTCTGCAGTTTATGCAGTTCGAGCCTGCTTTTGCGCACCGGCAACCTTTGCATCTTGCTGCATCAGTGTTACATGAGCAGCATGGTCTACTTGTAGACGGTTTGCCACGAGGCATTGCCACTCCCTCAGTGTAAGTAATGTAAGTATTTGTTAGTTAGCAGCTAAGAATTTCAATTGTAATTTGTGTAATATGATTGTAAGTAGTTAATGGGTATCAAGATAGTTTAAACTCAATATGCACACTAGTCAGAGCCCTTGTATCTCGGGATGACTGCTGGAAAGTCGATTGTAATTTGTGTATGTTATTTATTGTATGTTATTTTATTGTCGTGAGATTGTCGTGAGGTTGTCGTGAGGTTGTCGTGAGGTTGTCGTTAGGTTGTCGTGAGGTTGTCGTGAGGTTGTCGTGAGGTTGTCGTGAGTTTTAGTTTGTTATATTGAATAATAATATAATAAAAATAATTTTTTTTGTCAATATTTTTTTTACAATAAAAGGTTCCCGCAAATTGACCTGCAATTCACGAAAATAATAATGTAGAGATGAATTATTGGCCTCTTAGTCTCTCGACGTTGGGCTAAAATAAATAAAAAACACCGAATATACATTAAAACAAAGAAAAGTACAAAATGTCTTCACCCATGGCTACCGACTCTGTAGTTTGTCAATCTTCCTCAAGCTCATATTTGAAAGATGAGGGCAGTCAAACACGTAAAGAAAAGAATTACATGATTGGAGGCAATACATACAGAGTGCAATGCATCTCGAGATTTTATAAATGAGCTAGAAAGAATATATACAGATTCTTGCGCCGAATCTGATACAATAATGACAGCGATTGTCTTGGGACATTTGATTTTACAACGTACAAAGCGTAATGATCGCAAAAAAGTTTGCATGTCTATTGCACGGAGAATGAGGCTATGGTCTGATGGGCTCTATGAAGAATTGTTCAAGGAGGCGTCTTTTCTCCAGGGTCAACGCTCCTTACGAAAAGATGATCGAATGCCCTGCGATTGGAAAAAGAGTTTCGTAAACCAAGTCAGATCTGGGAAATTGTCCTCGGCTATGAGGTCTCTTAACGATTCAGAACACACCGGCAGTTTACTTCGACCCGATGATAAAATAGGCTCAAAGACAGTACTTCAACTACTTCAAGACAAACACCCGCGCGCTAAAGAAGCTGACCCCGATGTCATACTAAGTGAGGATGTGTTTCATGGCTCTGAGTTTCACCCATCTTTGTTTGATGATATTGATGCAGATACAATCATTACTACAAGTAAACTCATCAAGGGCGGCGCTGGACCATCTGGACTTGATGCTCAGGCATGGTACACGATGCTAAACTCTTTCGGTGCTGAATCGAAGAAGCTTGCGGATGCACTCGCTCTGTTTGCTCGACATTTAGCTACACAAAACTCATCCCTTGAATCGATGCGGGCGCTTACTTCTAGTCGTCTAATTGCCTTGAGTAAAGTGAATGGTGTACGACCAATAGGTGTTGGTGATGTCAGTCGCCGCATAATGTCAAAGGCAATTCTTACGATCGCTAAACCCCAATTACAAAAAGTATGTGGAAACCTTCAGGCTTGCTCAGGTACGAGTTCTGGCACCGAATGCGTGATACACTCGATACGTTCAGTTCTGCAGAAAGAACCGACTCATGTTCTGTTGACAATTGATGCAGACAATGCTTTCAACCGCATAAATAAACGTCTAGCACTCAAACATATGTCGCATATATGCTCAGCACTATCAAATACACTTCATAACTTATATCGTAATAATCCTGAGATAATAATCAGCAATGAAACAATGCAATGCCGGGAGGGATTTACTCAGGGTGATGTACTGGCCATGGCAGCTTTTGCTGCCAATGATTTCAATGATTCACAAAGTCAGGGACAAGTTTCCCATGATGCGCCAATACTGGTATGCTGATGATGGCAATTTTATTGGTTGCCCCGAAGATGTGAACTCTGCATATGCTTTTTTAGCTGACATCGGTCCAAAATATGGATTTCATATTAATCCAAAGAAATTCAAGGCCTTTGTCAACGGCATCACTCACCAAAGAATGTATGAATTATTCCACTCATCAGGGGTTGAAATCACAAATGATGGTGTGTCTGTTCTTGGCGCTCCTATTGGTACTAAAGAGTTCGTCTCACAATTTGTTTGTTCGAAGGTATCGGATATTCAACACAAGCTTAAGCACGTATGCCAGATAGGCGAGTCTGATCTGCAGACATTTTATGCATGCTTAACCAAATCACTTCAACACAATTGGACTTATGTGCAACATACTTGCTCATGTGACCCTCTCTGGTTCAAGAAACTAAAGGATGAACTGCGCTCTCAAATAGACAACTTACTCATGATCGATTCCGTACCGATTAACATATTGTGGGAGCTAGTCAGACTGCCAGTGAGTTTGGGCGGATTAGGTATATTTGACCAATGTAACTCTGTGAAGACGAACTATGATAGGTCGCTTACTTTCTGCCAACCTTTTGTAAACAATCTGGATTTTGAAGTTATTTTGGAACAACAATCAATTTGCCGATCAACGTTTTCACAGTCAAATAAAGCCCAGTTCCAATTACACAGACAGTCAATCTACTCTGAATTGAACGAGCACTTACAAAACGCATTGGATCATGCAACAGTTAGCGGCGCTTCTGCCTGGCTCACGGCTTATCCCTCGAACTTGAATGGCGCAGTACTGAATAACACAGTATTTAAAGACGCTATTGCCGCTAGGTACGGACAGATCGTCAGAGACGTTCCCAAAAATTGCTCATGTGGTCAACCGAACTCCTTATCTCACGCTCTGTCATGTAAACATGGTTACCTCCCGACCGTCAGACATAATTGTGTACGTGATTATGTTGCTAAGGAAATTACAAAAGTATCATCCGGCGTGCAGATCGAGCCATCACTTCAACCACTCAATTCACATGTCACCTTTCAAGCACCGAGTACAACTACGGACAGGTGTGCTCGCCTAGACAAAGTATGTAATGGTCTTTTTGGAGGTACTACCCAGCGCACTTTGTTGGATATATGTATATTTAACATACATGCGCCCTCAAATGCCTCCAGATCGTCAAGTTCATCGTTTGATTTCCACCAAGCACGAAAAATAGCAAAATACGAAAAAAGAATTCGCGAAATTGAACATTCAATTTTCTTGCCATTCATTTTGTCATGCTCGTCCGGTATTGGTGTCGATGCTAACCGTTGTCTCCAAGGTATTGCACGTAAGCTAGCTCTGAAAAACTACAGCTCATACACCGCCGAAATTGCAAGGTTGCGAAGAACAATTGGTTGTATCGTCATGCGTGGCGTATCTATGAGCCTCAGATCACCTCGCTCCACATTGTTGCAACCGGTCTCAATGTCAAGATCTTGATCCTAATGACTGATAATTTGACAGTGTTTTCATTTTCTTGGACAATTCTAAAAAAAATATTATTATAAAAAAATAAAAAAAAATACTATTATAGTTCGCAATTCACTCAATCCGAAAAACATATGAGTGTTCAGTAGATAAATGCATCCTCGTTTTAGATGCCAAGAATCCATTCAATTGCATAAATAGATCAGTAGCATTGAAAAATATGAGTAAAATATGTCCAGCTCTAGATACGATACTGTCCAACTGTTATTCGTCAGGATCACAGCTAGTTATGGAGAGCGACACTTTGATATCGGAAGAAGGTTTTACTCAGGGAGATCCCTTGTCCATGGCCGCATTTGCCGCTGCTTCTCTTTCTCGTATTAAGGAATTACAGACATTAGTTCCTGGAATAGTTCATCATTGGTATGCAGACGATGGCGCATGTGTAGGTACATATAAGGATTTAACTAAACTTTGGAATGTGTTGCGAGATATAAGCGGTCGATATGGATATCACATTAATCCTGACAAATGCACAATCTTAATACACAGCGAAAACCATCTTCACAAAGACAAATATTTTACAGACCGTGGAGTTCAAGTAATTACAAACGGCATAAAACTACTTGGCAGCTATATAGGCAATCAATAATTTATCGAATTCGAAGTTAAACGTCTGGTCGAGTATTGGATAGAGGAAGTCAAAATTATAAAGAACATTGCAAAGTGGGATGGCCAGGTTGCATTCGTCTTACTTACAAAGAGCCTTCAATTCAAGTGGAAACATTTACTGAGAACCTGCATTGTTGAGTCACACTGGTTTAGTCCTTTGGTTTGCGAAGTCATTGATGGTCTGTTACCAGAGATTACTGGAAAGACCGACGTGGAGCAAACGATGCGTGAAGTTTTTGAACTACCAATCAGCATGGGTGGACTAGGCGTATTGAATCCTAGTAAAGCATGTGCTCCTTACAACATTGAATATAGCTACACTTGCGGATGTGTACCCCCTTAGCAGAACAATCGGCAAGTGACTGGGAGGAGGCACAGAATATGATTGCAAATCAAATTAGAATAGAGAACAATGAATACAATTGTAGCACACAAAAACATCTAATGCAATATCTAAGCGATACTGAAAGGAGTAATCTAACCCACATCACGTCTTCAAGAGGATCATCGCTTTGGTTGAGTTCATTGCCAATACATACAGAAGGCCATCATCTTTCCAAGCAGCAATTTCAAGACGCATTGGCTGCAAGATATAATTGGGCACTGATAAACACACCATCCAAATGTATTTGTGGAAATAATTTCAATATTACACATGCGCTCTCATGTCAAGTTGGTGGAATACCTTTTATAAGACATAATACAATAAGAGACAATATCGCGGTAGCACTTCGAGATGTGTGTGTCAATGTTGCTATTGAGCCCATACTCCTACCAGTACCAGATTTAATGACATTTGACAACATCAATACAACCACAGACAGGTCGGCTCGATTAGACATAGCGTGCAATAATCTGTTCGGAACAACGATGGAGCGGTCCTTTATGGACGTTTGTGTTTTTAATCCACTTGCCTCATCGTATGCCCAACGGATGAATAACACACATAACTATCATGAGAATAGAAAACGAACTAAATATGTTGAAAGAGTAGTAAAGATCGAGTGCTCTGCGTTTCACCCTCTCACGTTTTCGGCGCTAGGAAGCATAGGGCCCAGTGCAGACAGAGTACTACGACAGATCGCAAGACAACAAGCTGTTAGACACAATACACCCTATCACAAATGCATCACTAAACTTCGGAGCGACATATATTCATCCTTGCAAAGTGTGTGTCCTTGGCGATTCGACGAGCATCAATCCGAAAACTCAATAGTCAAGCGAATATATTCAATGATTCTCCAAACTAACATTAATGAAAATGTATAAAATTAACAATTTTAATAAGGGCCTATTTACGGGTAACCAAAATTGTATGTTATGTTGAAATGTTAAAATAATAAAATAAAAAATTAAAAAAAATAATATTATTATTATTACCACCTGGCTCCCTCAAACGTAAAAGATAACATCAAAAATGTATACGCGTACCATGAAAATCACAAAAGAGCGAAATACGCAGAAAGAGTACGATACATCGAGGGTGGATTTTTCGCATCAGCAATTTTTGCGTCTTCGGGAGGGACAGGACCAGTGGCAAATTATATATTGCAGTCAGTCGCCGTACGAAAATCGATGAGAACGGGAACGGATTACTACGAATGTATCAGAAACGTCCGATGTCGAATGGCTATCACTCTAGCTAAAGCTATATCTATGTCTTTGAGAACGGTACCGAGAGCGAACTCGAGATTTCAAATCAGGGACATTGAACAATAAATAAAAAATTAAATTAAATTTATATTGAGGCCCATTTTAGGGAACCCAAATTGTAATGTTGTTGGTGTAATAAAAAAATTATAAACTATTATTGATTGTTAGTTCAGCCGTAAAATTTGATTGTTAGTTCAGCCGTAAAATTCATTGATGATTCATGCTCTGCCGAGGCTCTACAGTTGAGTATTACGCAATCTGGGAGTGCTATTATTACTTTATGTATAGTATATCGTGCTCCGGGCGCAATATCGTTCGCTCTTATTGATTTCCTTAAGAATATACCCAAGTGCCATAAATTTTTTATCTTTGGTGATTTTAACATGCATTCATACAATTCCGCCCTCTCCAGTATTGCAACTTATGATAAATATACTATGTCGTTATGTAATTTATTGTATGATGAAATGTTGCTTATTCAACATGTTCATTTTGATACTCGTTTCTCCGCAGAATCATCCTCGAAGATTGACATGCTGTTTACTAGACTTGAATATGATATTTCTTCAATTGACAAAGAACCCCCAATTAGTTCAAGCGATCATGTGGTGGTCAAGTTTCTGATTCCTACTAATTCGACCGGATCAGACAGTGTAGAGATTGTTGAGAAGCGAGTACGGAAAGTTATCCCAGATAATGAGATAATTGAATATGCTAAAAGGATTTCTTTTGTAAGTAATGATGGTGATGTGGAGAGCATGTGGCAGTCTATCAAAAGTGGGGTAATTCAAGTCCTAGACGAATTTGCTCCCATGCGTGTATTTTCCAAGCGTAAGAGGTCTGATAAACCTCCGTGGTTTGATAGCGAACTAAAGCGTTGTATAAGGTTGAGAAATAAGGCGTGGAGTCTCTGTAGTAAGAGTGATGCTTTATATAGTGAGTACAAACTAATACGCAATAAATGCAATCGCTTAAAATCAAAAAAGAGATACTTGTACGAGAATGATGTTGCTATGTCTTTAGGACACACACCCAAGCGATTTTGGAATTATGTTTGTCGATCAAGAGTATCTAATTCTAGTGTCCGACGCATTCATATCGGAAACGAATTAGTTGAAGACCCTATGAAAATTTCTGAGGCGTTCGCTGATGTGTTTGCACTATCGTTAAATAGGGATGATGCTTATAAAGTCAATATTTGTAATGGTTCATCAATCTGTCAGAGTCCATATATAATTATCACGATGGAGGAAGTTGAGATAGAGCTATCAAGGTTAGCTAAATGCGTGTCAGCTGGTCCTGACGATATCCCCACTTATATCCTTAAGCTCTTGAAATGTATCCTGTCATATCCGCTTTCCAAATTATTCAACGTTTCTCTCAATACGTCGATAATTCCAAATGATTGGAAATCGGCGATTGTGGTACCACTTCCGAAAACGAAAAATGCTTGCGATGTTAGTGATTTTAGGCCCATAAGTTTAACATCTACTGTAAGTAAGGTACTTGAGAGAATTGTTTACAAAAGATTAATAAATGTATTGGGTTCAATAAACTATTTGAGCGACTCTCAACACGGTTTTCGGCATGGCCGCTCATGTCTAACGAATACTTTATGTGCTCGTGAACAATGGGCTGACGCAATTTCATGTGGATTGGTTGTCGATGTCGTCTATTTGGATTTCTCCAAGGCATTTGATCGCGTTCCACATGCTGAATTAATAAGTATTCTCGAATCTATTGGTGTAGATTACTATCTGACTCGTTGGATTGAGAACTTCTTGAGTGGTCGACAATTTTGTGTAAGAGTAGGTAATGCTTTTTCATCTAAACGCAGTGTTATACGTGGTGTACCTCAAGGACCGGTTCTCGGGCCATTATTATTTTGCATTTTTATCAACGAGTTGTTGAGATCGCATAATGTACCACACTTAGCCTATGCTGACGATTTGAAGTTATGGAATGTGATCTCGACTGAACGAGACTGTTTGTCATTGCAGCGTGACCTGGATTTAGTGTATGAATGGAGTCTTACTACAGGAGTATCATTAAACCTGGAAAAGTGTAAGAATATGAGATTGGGTCGTGGACGCAAAGGATGTCATACCTACTTCATTGGTGTAAAAGAACTTGAGATAGTTTCGACTAATCGTGATCTTGGTATTTTGATCGATTCGTCTTTAAAGACACGACATCATTACAACATTCAATTAGGCAAAGCTAGAAAAATGATGCACACTATCAAAAATTGCTTTCTGAAAATAAATCCATCGTCGTTCAGGGTGCTGTTTAACTCGTTATTGAGACCAATACTTGAGTATTGCTCTCCATCTTGCTTCCCATGTACACGGACTGAACTGAATGCTGTCGATGGAGTTCTTCGCCGTATTACCCGTTTATGTCCAGACTGTAAGTATTTACCTTATCGTGAGAGACTTAAAGTGATTGGCATATTTGACATGAAGGTGAGGTTAATGTTTATCGACTTGGTTGCAACGTGGAAATTATTGCACAAATTTGATGGATATCCTCGAAATATTATGGTGTGTCGTAATAATAGATCCAGGCGACATCATTCGATGACAATTTTTAAACAGCATACTGGGAAACTATCGCCTGTCACAAGATTGTCAAGACGTGTAGTTAACGTGTGGAATAGTCTTCCTGAATACGTTGTTGCCTCCACAACGCTGACTTTATTTAAGAAGCGATTGCGAATATGTCTGGAACAGATCGATAATATGGAGAAGCTATCGTATCCCTGATTTTCTTAACTCTATCAATTCTACATTTTGTTTAATTTTTATTTTATTTTTTCGTGAGCAGACTGAACAGCCATATAGGCTTTGTCTTGTATGTTATAATAATAAACAAATTACAATAATAATTTTTTTAAGAAAGAGATTTTATTAATATCAATAAACAAATTTTCATCTAAGTTTCTAACCGTTTAAAAGTCAGTTGTTAGTCAGATGTTATTCATCATCTGCATTTAATTGTGCGCGTCGAATGCCAGTGAATCTGGATTCCGCGCCTGGTCAAAGAATGCGCGAAATTCTCAAGCAAAAAGATGCACCCCTTGCAATGACGAATGCCAATTTTATTTTCAAGGTTGTTAGTATGTCAACATATTCTTCTGCAGTATTATTGCTAGCTTTTGATCCAATTTTTTTCAAAATCTTGATTACTTAATTGCTCATTCCGCCTGATGTAATGGCTCATTCCGCCTGATTATAATAATAATGTAGAGATGAATTATTGGCCTCTTAGTTTCTCGACATTGAGATAAAATAAATAAAAAACACCGAATATACATTAAAACAAAGAAAAGTACAAAATGTCTTCGCCCATGGCTACCGACTCTGTGGTTTGTCAATCTTCGTCAAGCTCATATTGGAAAGATGGGGGTAGTCAAACACGTGAAGCAAGGAATTTCATGATTAAAGGCAATACATACAGATGCATGTTGATGTGCGGTTATGAAGGGGTATACGAATGGAGCAAAATTTATCATGGTACCCATGAAGAGAAACTCTTTAAGTAAGAGGGCGTTTTTGCGTTCGTGGATTTCGCCAATTGATTTGAATGAATGCAGGGTCCGGTATATGTCTGGGTCAAGCAAGGATAATTTTGCTTCAAGGTTCTCGAGATGATGGCAGAATTCAGGTGTTCTAGGAAGATGGAGGCGATTACAAAGAAACACAAAACAAGGTTGGAGATTTGAAATCGCTTCTACAGCGGTAGAAGAAGATTTAGGAGAAACACCTAAACCGCGTTTAACAAATATCCATTGGCACCTGTAGATTTGGGCGAGGTTAGACGGAGACAAATCTTCCCAGAATGCAGGTAATCCATATTGAATTATAGGAAGAAGCATGATACGAAAGTAGCGAATAGCACCTTCGAATGAGAGTGAATCAATGTTGGAAGCATGAGAGGTTGAAATTGCAACTTTAGATGCTTTGCGGTCAATAAAAAGTTGGAACGACCATCTGGATGAAAGCAGAATACATAAGTAAGTGTAGTTCATACAGAATTCTAGAGGGTGATTATTATGTAATAGCTTGTCTGACCGGCGAATTGGGCCTCCCTTACGGAATTTTATAATTTTCGATTTCTCAGTATTCACCTCTAATTTGATTTATTCTACAAAATGCATCTAATGCGTTGAGAGAAAGCTGCGATTCCATGACATCACGAGATATGATGACAGGATCATCAGCATAGAGAACTGATATGATATCTATGGAGTTTACACGAAGACATGAAGGTAGATCCGCTAAAAAGAAGGAGAATAAAAGTGGGCTCAATGAGTCACCATGAATGACTTCGCGGTTTGCGATTAAAGGCTCGGAGAATTGAAGGCCATCGAAGACGCAGAGTGTGTTCGGACGTAAAATTGATCAGAGAATATGAAGGAAGCGACCATAGACGTTGACTTGATCAGCGAGTTTATTCAGCAGAAGTTCACGGTTGATAGAGTCGAAAGCTTTCTTAAAGTCTATGAATATGGCGTAAATATCAGATTTTTGAGCAAAGCATGTTTTACCTCATGGCGAACCACCTTTATAGCGTCGATGGTGGAGCAGCCGCGACGAAAGCCAAATTGCTCTGGTGGACATAAGGATTCGCGCAATGACGTTAATCGATTTGCGAGGATGTGTGTGAAAAATTTGTACGCATGGTTGAGAAAGGTCATACAACGATAAGAGTCGACGGAGGAGGGATCACCTTTTCCTTAAGAGTCGGTGGTCTTTAAACACTGGAATTTCATTGAATATTAAAAAGTGTGCACATATGAGATTAGGTCATAGCAATGTGAGTCAAGAATATTTTATTGGCGATGAGTTTGTTGTTTCCACGCAGTCCATTCTGGATCTTTGGTATAATTGTTCAAAATAATCTGAAAACACGTGCTAACACTGATAGGATTTGTAACGCAGCAAGAAGAATGACCTATATTGTCAAAAATTGCTTTAAATATTTATCTCTCGTTTGTGTTGTGCGTTTATATAATGCTCTTATAAGACCGATATTAGAATATGTGTCGCCTGCAGTCTTTCTGTGTACGCGTACAGAACTTGATCAATTGGAGCGCATACTTCGACGGTTTACGAAATTATGTCCTCAGGTACGATATCTTCCCTATGAGGCACGAATAAAAAGTTTGAATATGCCGACAGTGCGTGAAAGGTTTCTTCTTTTCGACCTTCTAGCTATGTATCGACTAGTTAATAAAGATGAAAATTTTCCAGCAAATAGAGTTGAACTCAATGAACGGGATGGACGTAGAGGGCACTCGAAAGTACTAGTAGTACATGAGCAAGGAAAATACCCTCGTCATTTCCGACTGTCTCATCGAGCGGTGAATATTTGGAATCGTCTTCCAGTTGATGTCATTGCGGTGCATACAATCAATGAATTTAAATCCAATATAAAGAACTGGATTCGAAATGAAAACGAATGGTGGTTGCTGCGGTACCCATGGCTCTGATATATATACTGAATGATTTTTTTATTTTTATTTTTCTTGAATTTATTTGTGTTTTTATGTGAGCGGTTAAAACAGCCTTATGGCTATGACTTGAATTATTTCCTTATTAATGCATATTATTATATATTAAATATAGAAATATTTATTGAAATATAAAAATATTTCCTTAATAATAATACAAATTTATTTAATGTGGCAAATGCGTACAAGCTGTACGCTTACAAGTCCACAAACAAAAATGAGAAAGTCAAGCAGATAAATTGTTAAAATAGGATCGGATTTGTCGTTTGAAGCACTGCAGGGAAGTTGATAGGCGTATATAAATTGGCAGATGATTCCACGATAGAGGAGCAGCCACCAGGAAGGAGCGGAGTCCAAAGGAGGTAGAGTAGTTTGGGACATGTAAAAGAAGGAATTACAGGAACGCAAGGAACAGTAAACAGGACGAGAATTATCAAGAAAAGGAAGGTTGAGAAATGAAGGGGTATGAAAAGTTACAAGGCGGAAAGCAACGATAAGAAGACGAATTTAAACACGACAATAAATTGTAGGCAAATCGAGAGAAGCAAGATGGTAGGATGTATGATCAAAACGACGAAGACGATGCGTTGTAGGGTAAGAAGAGTGGATTTAGGTTAGTTGGAAAATAGACTAAGACGATAATCGAGTCTAGAAAAATGGAGAAAAGATATGAGAGTCATACAAGAAGGGAAATCGATCAATCTACGAACTTGACGGAGGTTGCGGAGTATCAAGGTAGATGAGAGTACTTTATCTCTAACGAAAGGTTATAGTGAAAGTCGGTTGTTAAAATGGAAGCCTAGGAAAACGAGATTATCAACGATAGGAAGAATTGTAGAATTTAATGATACGGAGGGAGGTTCGAAGCCGAGGCGTCGAGGTAGGATCCACATAATTTTGGATTTATCAGGATTCAGAGAAAGGCGAAGGGAAGAAAGATGATTGGAAATTGAGACAAGACAGTCGGAAGCAGAAACACTAAGATCGCGAATACGATAAACAGGTGCATGAGCATAATGAGAATGTCATCAGCATGTTGCATAACATGGAAGTTAAATTTATGATAAATTGGAGACAAATCACCGAGAAGAGAGAAAAGCATAGGGCCTAATACGGAGCCTTGTAGAACACTGGACGGGATTGACAAAGGATGGGAGATAGAAGAGTTAGAATAGACGCGAAATGTACGGTTTGATAGATAGAAGAAAACCATGATACAGTGGGTAAAGAGAAGCCATAATCATGACGAAGGCGATGGAGAAGAATCGAGTGATGGACGATGTCAAAAGCAGACGATAGATCAAGAGAAACTATGACACTACATAATTTATGATCGCGCGATATGAGTAAGTCATTATAAACTTTAAGACATGCAATTTCGGTAGAGTAATTAGAGCGAAAAGCGGCTTGGAAGGGAGGAAATAAGTTAGAGGAAAAGAGATATGTATTAACTTGCTTAAGAACGAGACGCTCAAGGAGTTTAGAGAGGGTTGGGAGAAGTGAAATAGGACGGTACGAAGATGGTAGTGAGGAGTCGAGAGATTGCTTTTTGATGAGAGGACGAACAGTGGCGCATTTCCAGATGGAAGGAAATGTACGGCTACGGATGGACGAGTTGAACAATGTGGTTAGGAAGGGTAAGATAAAGGAGCAGATATTTTTAAGCAAGTGAGTGGGAATTGGGTCAGAAGGAGAGGTTTTATTAGGTAATGACAGCAGAACCGAAGAAACTTCATCAGACGAAACGGGAAGAAGGTGGAATAGTTCTGGGAGGGAAGTATTTAAAGATAAGAGTATGTACAAGGGGGTTATGGGTGGTAGAAAAAGTAAATTAGATCGCTTAGTTTGTAGATAAGAAGAAAATTCATCAGGATTTATATTACAAGGGGTAGATGATCGTGAAAGAATTGAGTTTAAGATTTTCCAATGAGATTTTTGTGTCCTAATAACGGTAACAACTTATGCCTTATTTTAGGAATATATTTGCTTAAATCTGACCCTATTATTTCTTTACTTTAAGAATTATTTAAAAGTCTACCTATATTTATGTTATCTATACATTTATATATAAAGTTTATGGTTAATGTATATTTTCCATTGTTATTATTAACATTTATTGACCTTAAAAAAGTTTGAGATCTAAAGTAAATACATTTAAGATCTAAAGTAAATACATTTATTTCTCTATATTATCAAGTATTCATCTATATTATCATGTTTACCACTGCTGTTGCAAGTTCTACACATCTCAATTACAATCTAAAAAACAATCGGTTTTTCAAAATCAGGGATTGGGCAAATTTACATTATTAATGCCCTGGGGTGTGCCTTCGGCTTCACTAAAGTGTTGCTCATGCAATAACGCAGCCGCCAAATGCAAAGGTTGTAGATGTGCGAGGGCAAATAAACCTTGCAAAAATTGATCTGCTATAAACTATGCGGAAGTTCATTTCCTCGCATCAACAAGACCACAACCATGTCAAAATTCCGATTGAGCATACGACAATATATGGATACAATAGAGACTCTTTACGGATCGAGCCATCTCCTAAAAAATCGGGGGACAACATGAACGATGAAACTGATATCATTCAGTTTGAACGCGGGCGCGCAGATCTTCACAATAGGCTTTACAATGAAATTATTCACTGGCGACCCAACTTAAAAAAAGGATTTATTTTAACGTGGCAAATGCGTGCCAGCGCACGCTTACATGACCACAACAAAACAAAACTGTGAATCACGTGTCGAGAAAGTGTGAACGGAGGAGGTGTTTGAATATGATAAAAGCAGGGGCGCGGCGGACGTCGAGAGGGAGTTCATTCCAGGCGAGTGAGGCGGCGACGAGAAGGATCGGAGACCGTAGTTGTTGGAGTAATTAGGAACGTGGAGTAAGAGGGTATGACAGGAACGAAGCGATAGCGAGGTGGGGCGAGTATCGTCTAAGAAAGGAAGGTTGATGAACGATGGGGAGCCGACAGCGATGAGACGAAAAGTAACGAGAATAAGGCGGAGTTTGATGCGGATGTGGATGGTGGGCCAGGAGAGTTGGGCAAAATATGTGGATGTGTGGTCGAAGCGACGGAGACGAAAGAGCACTCGAACGGCGGTGTTGATTATTCGTTGTAGGGTAGGATGATGGATTTTGGAGAATTGGCGAAAAGGCTGAGGCAGTAATCGATTTTAGGGAAAAGAAGCGATGAAAGAAGAGACATACAAGAACGGAAGTCGATAAGGGGCGGATACGGCGGATGTCACGAAGAATTAAGTTAGACGAGCGGACCTTGTCACGGACGAAGGGTTTAAGGAAAGGTGATCATCGAAATGGAAGCCTAAGAAAGTGAGATTGTGGACTATAGGGATGATCGATGAGGCAAAAGATACAATGGGAGGAGATATGCTTGGTTTACGGGGAAGGATCCACATTATTTTGGACTTTTCGGCGTTTAGAACGAGATGGAGATTGGAGAGACGTTTGTAGATAGAAAGACAGTTGGAGGCAGAAATGCCGATATCGTGTATGCGATGTGCGGGTGCATGAGCATAGATTAGAATGTCATCGGCGTATTGCATGACGTTAAAGGAGTAAGGTTGATAAATGGAGAGATATCGCCAAGCAAAAGAGAGAAAAGCAGGGGACCTAGGACTGAACCTTGTGAAACCCCGCAAAAAATAGGGATGGGAGGGGATGATGATGAATTAGAACAGACGCGAAATGAACGGTCGGATAGATATGAGGCGAACCAAGCAATTATTATTTTCATATCATAAAAATTTTTATTTTTATATTTTTATATCAATTTTTATGTAAAATTCCCAATTGTAACTAGAGTAGAAAATTCATAAAAAAAGAATTGATTATTAAAGTACTTACATTCCAGATTATTCCTGTCAGTTCCAGATTATTCCTGTCGGTTCCAGATTATTCCTGTCAGTTCCGCTCGCTACGCTCGCGGATTGAGCTCAATCTATCGATAAAAGGTCATGCCTAAAAAGCGCGATCTCAGATCCCTGTTCCTGATCAACAATCTTCCACATCTAAATGCAATGATGGTTATACCAGCTTTGAAGTTGGATGCGATTCCAAAGATTGCGATGTATGGACACTTGTTCGTGTTAAAATATCCGACCACTCAGTGTATAAACTTAAACATTTCACTTGCGGTTTTTGTACATCAGTACGACTACTACAGTTATCCTGCTCATCTACTCCTGTATCACACACTACCACTCAGACCAATGCTGTTTTAGATGTTTCCCTCGCATCAACACCTGACTTCGCATCATATAATCCCATTATTGAACCTACTCTCACACACTCCTCGTTCAACTACGTACCAAACTTCCATTAATCTTTCTCATTCTAACAATGCTAACGGCAAAGCTTTTCATCTCGTACCTCCTCTTTCCTATTCCTCCCCCAATCTAAATAAATCTCAAACTTCTTTATTCTCCTCACGAACTCCTTACTCGACGCCCCCTGTATCACCTCTCAATAATTTACACCCTTCCATCAAAATCATTTCCACTAACATTTCCGATCAACTAATTCAACACTCCATTCCTGTCACTCATGCCCCAACCTATTTTAATTCTCCTTACTCTACCTCCCACGTAACACTTCCCAATAAGTTACATCCTTCAGTTTGAAATTCTAAGCTGTTAACAAATAACTATATACATACAATTATTCCTGTCAGTTCCAGATTATTCCTGTCAGTTCCAGATTATTCCTGTCAGTTCCAGATTATTCCTGTCAGTTCCGCTCGCTACGCTCGCGGATTGAGCTCAATCTATCGATAAAAGGTCATGCCTAAAAAAGCGCGATCTCAGATCCCTGTTCCTGATCAACAATCTTCCACATCTAAATGCAATGATGGTTATACCAGCTTTGAAGTTGGATGCGATTCCAAAGATTGCGATGTATGGACACTTGTTCGTGTTAAAATATCCGACCACTCAGTGTATAAACTTAAACATTTCACTTGCGGTTTTTGTACATCAGTACGACTACTACAGTTATCCTGCTCATCTACTCCTGTATCACACACTACCACTCAGACCAATGCTGTTTTAGATGTTTCCCTCGCATCAACACCTGACTTCGCATCATATAATCCCATTATTGAACCTACTCTCTCACACACTCCTCGTTCAACTACGTACCAAACTTCCATTAATCTTTCTCATTCTAACAATGCTAACGGCAAAGCTTTTCATTTCGTACCTCCTCTTTCCTATTCCTCCCCCAATCTAAATAAATCTCAAACTTCTTTATTCTCCTCACGAACTCCTTACTCGACCCCCCTGTATCACCTCTCAATAATTTACACCCTTCCATCAAAATCATTTCCAGTAACATTTCCGATCAACTAATTCAACACTCCATTCCTGTCACTCATGCCCCAACCTATTTTAATTCTCCTTACTCTACCTCCCAAGTAACACTTCCCAATAAGTTACATCCTTCATTTAAAATCATATCCAGTCACATCTCTGATCAACCGATTCAACACCCCTCTCCTGTCACACTTGCTCCAACCAATATTAATTCTTTATCAAGCACCCCTGTCATTTCCACTTCTATCTGCTCATCTACCTCGACTCCAACCAGCTCTGTCCGTCCACCACTTCCACGAAATCGTTTTCCTTCGCGCGATCGCTGTATAATCATATCAAACTTAAAGCTTTCCGAATCTGCTTCTCCACAATCTCGCCTCGATGATGATGTATCTGCTTTCAGGTCTATCCTAGCAACCATTCTTCCTGATGATAACCCATCACTCTTCAATAATATCGCTCCTGTATCCTTTATTCGTTTAAACAAATCCACTAAATCAAATCATCTCAGTCCTCCACTCTTAAAAATCGTTTTCCGACATAGTTCACATGCCTCTTCGGTACTCTCCCAACGTTTTAAACTTCTTACCACTTCATCTACTTGCCGTATCTTTCCTGACCGCTCCCCTTCTGATATTGCCCAGCTCAATTTAGCTCGCATTGAAAAACATCGACGTGAAACAAACGGCGAGTCATCCTTATCTATACGTAAAATCAACGGAAATTTTCACGTTCTTCACACAAGGCCAAAAATTCGATGGCGTCCCATCTCTCCCCCTTGTCTTCTTCGCTAGTCGATCTCGCTCCTAAGCATACTTTTCGTCTTAGTCTATTCAATACTCGCTCCATTCTTCATAAAGCTGATATGCTTCTCGATCTTCGATCAATTATCTATCGATATTCTCTGCATTACCGAATCCTGGCACACTGACTCCAACGATCTTGCTATTCGTCGTCTATGTCGCTCTGGTTGTTCTCTAGTTGAATCAGCTCGTCAAATTACATCTCATACATCTACTGCGTCTAACCATGGCGGTATTGTTGCCATTGCTCGTCACCCAATGTCTTTACGTAAAATCAACGTTAACATCCGTTACACCTCGTTCGAATTACTCATATGCAGATTATCAACGCCTTTCCCTCTGGAACTTGTGATTGTATACCGTCCAGGTTCAGTTGCCCCATCACGTATCTTCTTTAACGACCTTGCAGATCTAATGTCTCACTGTTCATTGTCTTATACTCCTTCTTTGTTCTCGGTGACTTTAACATTCGTCTTGATCGCCCGTCTGACTCTGACTCTATCACTTTAACTAATCTTTTTTCTGATTTTAACTATAAATTACTTTCAACAAGCCCAACTCATATTCTCGGCGGTGCTCTCGACATCATTGCTGTTCCTAACTGCTTCAATGACTATACCTCCTTGTCAATTACTGATCCTGGTTTGTCCGATCATTTCTTGTCACTCTTACTCTTACTCGTCCCCATCCTCCTTCTCCGCCTTTACCATTATCTACACCAAGTCGACCCTGGAAGCTTCTCGATATCCCTATTCTCTGCACATCCTTACTCAATTCTTCACTCTTTTCACTTCCTCTTAACTATCTCTCTCCGATGATCTCTGCATTCTGTTTGATTCTGAACTTACGTCGATCCTCAATAACCTTCTACCTAGTCGACTTCGACGTTCTCAGCGCTTGCGCCATGCTCCCTGGTTCGATTCTGACTGTAGTCTTTCTAAGCGTCGACTCCGTCACTCTTTTCGTATGTATAAACGCTTTCTTAAACGTTCACCCAACTCACTCCCTCCAAATCTTCGTGATTCCTACTTTTCTCAACGCCGTTCACATCTCATTCTTATACGTACTAAACGTACTCTCTTTTGGCGAAATCAACTCGAGTCATCTTCCAACTCGAAATCTCATTGGAAAATCTTAAACTCAATTCTTTCACGATCATCTACTTCTCGTAATATAAATCCTGATGATTTTTCTTCTTATCTACAAACTAAGCTATCTAATTTACTTTCCCTACTACCCATAGCCCCCTTGTACCCACTCTTATCTTTAAATACTTCCCTCCCAGAACTATTCCACCTTCTTCCCGTTTCGTCTGATGAAGTTTCTTCGGTTCTGCTGTCATTACCTAATAAAACCTCTCCTTCTGACCCAATTCCCACTCACTTACTTAAAAATATCTGCACTTTTATCTTACCCTTCCTAACCACATTGTTCAACTCGTCCATCCGTAGCTGTACATTTCCTTCCATCTGGAAATGCGCCACTGTTCGTCCTATCATCAAAAAGCAATCTCTCGACTCTTCACTACCATCTTCGTACCGTCCAATCTCACTTCTCCCAACCCTCTCTAAACTCCTTGAGCGTCTCGTTCTTAAGCAAGTTAATACATATCTCTATTCCTCTAACTTATTTCCTCCCTTCCAAGCCGCTTTTCGCTCTAATTACTCTACCGAA
>WNNJ02001011.1:0-15190 GCA_012934845.2 Pomphorhynchus laevis | reverse complement strand
TAATAATAATAATGAGAGAATTTATTATACCTCTTTACCTTTCGGTATTGGGTAAACAAAATAAATACACCAAAAGTTTATCAATTTTATAAATTGTATTTCAAAATCTTCTCCTACTGTCAATATCGGATAGTGACAGATTTTTCAAAATAGGGCAAGTGAAGATATGCAGGTTAGATGCGCATTCATTTTTGCAAAGAACACAAATGCACAAAGAGCACCGTGCATGTACTGGAATTCTAATAGCGCAGAATTTATCGTGATATCCATGGACAGATGCTCTCCAGATCAGCGGTCTTTTCCTTGCACAGGGTTCTCTCCATTTAGTCTGTAAGAATGCCGGAGTAAGATAAAATTCAGAATCCAATGAAGTCGTCTTTCGAAAGAACATGTTCAGATTAGTAGTAAATGATGCAGTGTGTTCAAGATTAAATGTTGAGCAGATGTATTTAGAGCAAGGTTCTAACGATGATAGTATCGCTATAACCGATGAAGAACATTTTGGTGAGACTCCAACAATTCGCTTCACGAATCTCCATTGACACTTGTCCAACTGCTGAAAATTGAAGGGACTTAAATCCGACCAGATAACTGGCAAAGCATATGAAACTATGGGAAGCAACATACTTCGAAAATACCGGAGGGCTCCTGAGAAAGATAAAGAACCTAAGTTTTTTGCATAAGAGGTTGCTACAACTAACTTCGAGGATTTACGATGTAGGTGTTCAGTAAATGACCATTTCGACGAAAGTAATACTCCCAAATAATTGTAACTATTGCAGAATTCTAAATCTACATTGCCTATTCTCAGCATGTCACATCGACGCAAAGGTCCACCTAACCGAAATTTAAGGGCTTTCGATTTATTTACGTTCACCGTCAACTGATTTGATAAACAATAGGATGACAGAGCATCTAACGCACTTTGAGCGGATAAAAGATCTTTGGCTAATATTACTAGATCGTCGGCATAGAGGGTACAAGAGACTTCATTCGATGCATGACGAAGATGCATAGGCAAATCCATAACAAAAAAGGAAAATAATATAGGGCTGAGTGGATCTCCCTGTAAAACACCGCGATTAGCAAAAAAGAAATCCGAGGTGTTAATACCATCAGATACTTTAAGGCGATTAGGCTGAAGCACAGAATAAATAAGATACAAAAAGCGACCACTAACGGACACTCTGGTGGAAAGTTTATCAAGTAACAAAGACCGATTCACTGTGTCAAATGCTCGCTCAAAGTCAACAAAAGTAGCATACAACGGTCTACGATTAGCGAAACAATCGGTGACTTCGTCACGGACATGCTTTATTGCATCGGACGTTGACCGTTTCGGGCGGAATCCATACTGCTCCGTAGGTAAGAGATGCTCGCGAAACTTAATAAGGCGCATATACATTATATGAGTCAATAACTTATAACTGTGATTCAATATCGCAATCCCCCTGTACGCATCCAGTGAATCATAGTCACCCTTGCCCTTATGCAGGATCTTAATTACACCGTCGCGCCACGAAATCGGAAACGGATGACCTGCAAGAAGTAGATTGAAAAGTTCTGTCCAGTAGTCTATCAAAATATCGATAGTCGACTTTAACTGTTCTACGCATAATTGATCTAACCCGGCAGCTTTATGATCTTTTAAGATTGATAGGGATCTTACGACTTCAAACGGCGTAAAAGGTAAATTCAGAGGATCTGAACCGTATATTGAATTTATGCATGAAACTGCAGATAAACGTACAGGCATGTCTTCTAATATTGAATGGCGCAAAATAGATTGGAAGTGTGATTTCCAATTTTCTATTTGAATCCTGGAATATGTTCCAATGTTAGCTTTCTTAAGTATCCACGGTGTCGACTCCGCCTTAGACAATTCCCGTCGTTCAATCTCTAAACGTCGTTCTCTACGATACATCGATACAAGTTTAACGTAAAGCCTACGTAAATCTACAAAATATTTCCTTACCTTTAAATCGAACCGATAACTTTTATTTAATTGAATTAAATGTTGCTGGAACTGTTTAAACCAAGCGGGTTTTACTAGGTATGATTTTTTTTTGGAATAGTCGGATTCATATCTACAAGCCGATAGAAGGGTGGAAATTACAGAAGTAATGCTGTTCCCCAGTTCTCCTGATCTAAGGAATTGAAAAGCTAGATTTATTTGACTATAATCAATTGCTGAAGTACATAATTTCCTGCTAGGTTGACGGGGCAAATCTATTGATTGTATGTTGCATATGCAATCGAAAATACACGAGACAGGTTTGTGTTTACGAACTAACGCCCATTTTGAAGATAGTTCTAGCCCTATATGTCTTACATGCACGTTAGTAAATATGATGTCTATACAGCTTTTACCTGTAGAAGATTCGTAGGACCAATTTTCATTAGGGACGTATAACTTTAGATTTATAGACTTAAAGTAATTGACAAGAATTCGCAGTTTTCCTGTGATTGGACTGGTGAATCTTGCATTAAAATCTCCTGCGATAATTATCGGGACTGTGCTGTTTAGAGTTGAAAGAAGCTGAGAAATTTCGTCAATAATATCTGCCGCGGTAAGTGTGGGTTTGAAATAGCATGCGATAAAAGTGATGACAGGTGTTTCAAGCAGTATAGAATTCAGCAAATACCTACATTGCCAATCCCTGAAGGCTCTATTTAAACCTAAAATTATTCCACCCGCGGGGCGACCACGAATGCCCAATAAAGCAGGATTGTCAAATGTATAAAAACCAGGTAAAGAATAATTATTAGTAAACATGGTCTCTAATAGTACCACAACGTGAAAGGTATCGAACCAGGATTCAATGCCTTGCTCGATCAAAGACGCCAAACCTTCCACATTAAATAGTAACAGTCTAAAAGACTTGTGGTGCTCACAAACCTGACTACCACTTCTTGCAGAAGAGGATAGTCATATAGACGACCCATCCATTAATGAGGAATTAACGGGTGTTGTGCCTACCTTTCCATTATTCGGTCTACGAACAATTTGAAAATTTCTAATTATGTAATTACTATTTGGGTTTGCAAGTCTTTTCTCTTGTAGCTGTTTGCGCAGAACCTGATTGGCAACACGCTCTTCGGGGGAAAAATCCGGTATGATGTAAACATTCCTAAAACGATCAACTTTTCTCAATTTATAAGAGTTTAATAAAACGTTGCTGGCCGTTACCTCGTCCGTTGAAACTAAAGTCCACGGAGGAATGTCTGTTCTTTTGGCTGGAAGTCGATGGACCTTAATTGAAAATTTTGCAGTTATTTGAATGCCTACAGCGGATAAAATGTCTCTAACACTAGCTTCATCATCCGCTGTATTTGGTAGATTGCGTATAATAAAATTTGACGAGCGCAAAGCTGATTTTTTGCAACTGTTAATGATTTCCAACGGGGAGTAGATACTTGATTTAATATTAGCAGTGGCAAGGATAGAACGCGTTACTTCTCTACGTACTACACTTGCGAAACTACGATTCTGAAATGGAGAGGGTTTGTGAGATGATAGATTTTGAGAAAGGTTAGAAGATATTTCCTTGGATTGTGCTAATTTTAGTTCATCGATCTTAGCCTCCAAATTGCTTATAGCAACATTCGCCTGTTCTAAGGATTGTTCTATAGTTGTAATGCGTTTTGCAGCACAAATTCCACAGATGAATCGCTGAAGAAAGAAATCTCGAGATACCCTACGAGGAGACTTGACAACAGTATATAAAGAACAACCAAAACCGTCACATTTCAATTCAAATGACACGTACTCGCTAGAATCATCGTGACTTAACGGAATGGAATCAAGCTTATCTACGCTACGTGCAGTAAGCTGAGACAAATATGCAGATTTGGGAGCGTCAATAGAAGAATTCGCACGGTTGGAACACCTGCTACCAGGAAGACAATCGACACAGAGTTTGCCGGACTTTGCACACAAACAGCTTTTGCAAACAGCATTTCGACCATTACATTGGCAACAATGAGAAGCAGACATTTTTCTTTTGTAATTAGCTTGAACAATGATTGCTGCTCGACACTCGTTGCTCGAAGGTTGTCGCAATATTGCTTGTCAGTAGATTGTATGTCCAGTGATTGTATAGAATGTATGTTGTAAGTAGTATATTAAGCAGCCAAGAAGGTTGTCGAAGGTTTTTCGAAGGTTGTCGTAATATTGCTTGTCAGTAGCCAAAAATTCGATGGCGATCCATTGTCTCTGTGTATTTACTTTAGATTGTATGTTATTTTATCTCAAACTTTTTTTTAAGCTTAATAATAATAATAATAATAATAATAATGGAGAGAAAATTTATTGCCATCGCGCCTCTCGGCTTCGACAAAATATAAAAGAAAGAAAATATAGTTACAATAAATCAAAAACATTCAATTTAAACGGATGCTGATGTTAGACGTTGTACCATTACATTGCATCTTCTCTTCGTCATATACTATGCCCCTAATGCTTCTGCACTTTTCCTCTTAAAAGGCCTCAGATAGATCGTGCACTTTACTTCATACGATCAATATCTTGCAAACTCAAATGCTGCAAATATGGACATTCGAAAATATGAAGCAAGGACCAGCAAGCGCACAAACAAAATTTGCACGAACAGCACGACGATCGCGAATGTAAAGGAATGTGTATACGACAAATCTTATCGTGGTACCCATGAGTAGAGAAACGCCAAACCAATGGCCGCTTACAATTGTGTGAATTTTTCCAATGTTGTTGACAGACAACTGGCGTTAAAAAGTGTTCCGGATCAATCCCCGATATTTTCTTGTTAAATATTTCTAGATTTGCAGTATAATTAACAGTTTCGACCATATTAAGAAGACTGCGCAGATATACGGATAAAGGTGGGACAGCTGCCAAGGTATAAACTAGTGTAGATGATGTCTTTGGTGAAACTCCCACTATGCGCTTTAAGAATCTTGCCTGACATCTGTCGAGCTGCATGAAATTACCGGAAGTCAAATCATTCCACACAACGGAAAGACCATAACTAATCATGGGCAACAACATGACTCTGAAATACCTCATTGCACCCTCGAAAGAGAGACTCCCCAGATTATGGATCAAACTCGTTGCCGTAATTATTTTTGTCGCCTTGCGTTCCAAGTGGTCAGCAAAACTCCAACGCGAAGTGAGGGACATTCCTAGATAAGTATACGAACGCGAAAATTCCAGCGGCTCGCCATGAAATGTGAGCTGATCATGCTTGCATCGTGGACCACCCTTACGAAACTTGACGACTTTGGTTTTTTCGATGTTAACCTTCATTTTGTTAGATATACAATAATGATATAACGCATCTAAGGCTCTTTGAGAAGAGGATATAGTATCCGACACTATAGCAAGATCATCTGCATACATCACTGACCATACCCTATTCGAATTTCGACATAGGCAGTTTGGGAGGTCCATAACGAAGAAGGCAAAAAGTAGGGGGCTAAGAGGATCTCCTTGCAATACACCACGGTTTACGCAGAAGGATTGTGAGAACAGAATCCCGTCAAATATTCTAAGTGTACTTGGTTGAAGGATGCTGCTTATAAGCTGAAGAAAGCGGCCATATACTTTAGCGCCATGTTCAACCTTTCTCAATAATAAGTTTCGATCTATGGAATCAAAAGCCTTCTCAAAGTCCACAAAGATCGTGTAGAGTGATTTATGCGCTTCAAACTTTTCTATTACACGTGCTCGTAAAACTCTCAGAGCATCACTCGTACTTCTACCTTGTCGAAATCCATATTGCTCAAATGGAAGTAAATGTTGCCGATATCTAATTAGTCGTATACAAACGATCTGCGTCAAGAGTTTATATGAATGATTCAGGAGCGATATACCACGATAGGAATCAGGAAGATCTCTATTACCCTTACCTTTATAAAGAACCTTCACCATTCCCTCTCTCCATTTCTGAGGTAGCGGATCTCCACATAGAAACGAGTTAAACATATGTAACCAATAATTGCTAAGAAGTGAGAGAGATGATTTTAGATGTTCTACACATACGTCATCGGGACCAGCGGCTTTTTTGTTTGACATGCGTAACAGTGCTGATTCAACTTCTTCGCTAGTAATCAAAGAGTTAATTGGATCTGAGTCTACCAACGTAATCGGGATATTTCTAGTCGAGCTTTGAATGTTATTTAGGACGACGATGGTATCATCATGTAATACTTTTTTAAAATGAACGAGCCATTGATCTAAAGGAATTCTAGATCCGTCATCTTTTCGTTTTGGTTTTATTTTCCATGGGTATAGTTCCGCACTATCTAAACGATCAGCTTCCATAGCAATTAATGTTGCCCTTTTATACTCACGCATGTGTGTGTTATACAAGCGTCTCGATTGAGTATAACTATCCGATACGTGCAATTCATAACGACGTCTTCTGCTTTCAGATATAAGACGAGATTGAAGTCTACGAAGCCAAGTCGGGATATGCATAATTTTCTTAAGATGAGGCATTATGTTTCGTACTTTCTTATGTGAACATGCGCTTAGAATCGCCTTCGAGATACAACTAAGACTATCATCATATTTCCGTCCTTTGAGAAATTGAAAAGCCACTTCAATCTGAGAAACATTCAGCTTTTGAATCTGTAATACCCTACTGTGCTTAGAAGTTTTCGGTTGTTCTGGATGTTTATATGAATTTAAGAAACGGAGCTTTACGGGTTTATGCTTACGTGTAAGAGTCCATGAGTAAGATAATTCTAATTTCATGCGTATAACTGAGACATTGGTGAAAACTATATCAATACAAGATTTTCCGTTTGGAGCCTCGTATGACCATTTTTCTGATGGTACGTGCAGTTTAATGTTCATTGACTCAAAAAATACACACAGTAGACGAAGTTTCTCGGGGATAGGCAGTTCAAAACGTGCATTAAAATCACCTGCAATTACAACAGTTTTAGAACAAACTGACTCGCTTAAAAAAGAAGACAATTCGTCAATAATGTCCGATGCGGAATGGCTAGGGTTGAAATAACATCCGATTATTGATAGGGTGGCAGAATCTACAAGTATCGCGTTATCAGAATAACTATAAGACCATTGTGATATTATGGGTTTTATTGCAACTAAAAGCCCCCCACTAGGGCGGCCACGTTTTGCCATTACAGCAGGAATATCGAAGGAATAAAAACCAGGCAGAGAAATGGATGTTGTGGAGAACGTTTCAGTTAGTATTACAATATCGAACAGCCGAACCCAACTATTAAATTCTTCTGACATTAAACATTTAAATCCTTCTACATTATATAGAAGAAGCGAACAAGAGTCTGCGCTATCTGTGTCTGAAACCTGAGTACTCCCATCCATTGGCAGTCATATGGTTTGGTCTGGGGTTGTTTTGGAGAGATCTTGGCTCTGGGTAAATACTTGGTTAAGCTCATCGTTCTGTTTGACAGGAGGTCGTTCCCTATGTTCAAGTCTCACAACCTTTGATTCGCGGATTATGTATCTATGGAATGGATCGGCTCTAATTTGTTCCTTTAGGTGTTCACGCAATTTTCTGTACGCTTCTCGTTCGGGGATGGATCTATCAGGGTGCAAAAATATATTCTTAAAACGTTCATCATACTTTAATCGGAAAGACTGCGAAAGTATCTCACTAACCGAAAACTCATCAAGCGAAACAACCGCCCATGATGGAATATCCTTTCGTTTACTTGGAAGGCGATTTACTCGTATTTTCTTATCAGGAGGAATTAAATGACCAGTAACAGCCAGGATGTCTCTCACAATGTTGTGATCAGTTTCACTAACAGGTAACCCTCTTATTATAATGTTGCCAGATCTTTTTGCCTGCTCGTGACAAACCTGCATTATATCTAACGCTGATGCTGGAGACTTACGCGATACGTCACAAGTAGCCATAACAGTTCGGGCGACCTGTTGTCGAACAACACTCGCAAATGTTCGAGAGAATGTTTCGCCACCTTTGCTATTCCTATCATCCGACGTCCGATTAGGTAACTTATTAACGATTTCCCTAAGTTCATTGATTTCCATTTTCAGTGCGTTAATTGAGTCCTCTGTGGAACGAAGAGCGTTTTCGTATAAATTGTGGCGCTTCGCTGAACAAGCACCGCAGAGAAAATCTTGCAAGAAAAAGTTCCGTGATATAGAGCGCGGCGAACGAACTAGTGTTCTCAACGAACAATTGTCTTCTGTGCATTCCAAATCTAAGGTGACAAATTCTGTTGTATCCTGAAAACAGAGATTAGAAGAGAGGTGGTTATAACTATTGGAATCAGCTCTTTTTGTTGATGGCCTTTCAATCGAACTCTCGACGTTCCTGCATGCTGACAGTTTTTCCGATCGATTTGAACATCTAGACCCTACAAAGCAGTTAGTGCACGATCTACCTGCTCGGGCACAAGCACAGTTTTTACAGACAGCGTTTGATCCATTACAGCAACAGCATCGTTTAGTATTAATTCGATCACACGCAACCGATTTGTTTTCATTCATTGTGATTCTGGCGTTGTGGTTAAGCGCGGTATGATCGTTGACTTCAACATTAATCCCCGGTTTCAATCGGCCGTCTTTGAAGGCTAATTGTAGCTCCTCATCCGAATCGCTAGATGACTCGGCGTCAGTTTTGTCGCGCATCAAATTCGTCCGTTGTTTTGATTGTTGTTTGTTATTTATTGTATGTTTATCAGAAACCAAGTCTGCAAGTCGTTAGTCTGCAAGTCGTTAGTCTGTAAGTCGTTAGTTGTATTAATAATAATAATAATAATAATTTCTGGGCGATGATATGCTGATCTGCATGCATATATACACATGGGAGATGACTTCTCGAGCGCCATCTAAAGGCAATACCGTAATCTTTCAATTGAATTCCGAATAATGTTCATTATGCTTGTCGGATATCTTTTCTGCGTGAGTTTTGATAACATACGTTGCCTGATTCCCCATACTCCTACTGACGTTATTATGAATGGGATAAATGAAGAACGCTCAACAAACTGAACACTACGTACTTCGCTAACTTCCAGCGTTCATAATATTTGTATTTGGAAGCGAGATTGGCGTTCGCGATAGAGTGTGTTGAAAACACATATCTCCATGAATGACTGTTCCAAACGAGTACCAAACAATCTGCTCGCCACAATGTCTAACCGAGCTTGCGCATCTCTCGTCGTTATAACATTTTTAAAAACCATGTTATCTCCAACAGGTTGAGGTATTGGTTCAATATCAATATCGTGACATACTTCAGTCAGCGTTCATACCACAATATCCATGACTATATTATGCCTAATTGCCTACCGGCAATTGCCTAATTGTCGGTAGGCAATTAGGCATATTATCTACCGACAATAGGCAATATGCCTAATATGCCTGCAGTTGGGCATATTAGACCTGCCCAACTGCAGGCATATTAGGCATATGTTCGTTAACCTGACCCGCGCAGGAGGCAGGTTGATGAACCACGGCGCTTAGCTAAGCATAGCGCTTGTTTGGTAATCTCTTGAAGATCGGACACTGCTTGTTCGAAGCGAGCAGAGAAGGCAAATTTATTCTGATTTGCAATTGAAAGAGCGATCGTATGTTGGCGACTCCTTAACTCTTATTTTGCTAAACCTAGTTCATTTGCTGAGACGCATTATAGTCATTTCGGTGGGTGAACACTGGGTCTGATATTCCCATGCCTCTAATGTTGATGGGGCTTGTCAAACCCGTGTTATTCACGCAATCAACTGTTATCCAGTAAGCAAAGTGGGGAACGTATTGAGTATGAGTTTACTTATTGACTGCACGCCATCATCCGTGCGGGGCTACGCAATAGATTTGACCACTTCCATTGGATAAATTTTGTTAGTCCGGTAAAAGCGACACATGGATCAAAGGAGCATATTCCTGCAAGTTTATTGACCATATTTGAGGCGACAGATTCTTTTCCAACAACGAAACTGGAAATATGCTCATATGTTCCTATAGCGGAACCAAGTATATAAACACCCTCATTACGCACTAGTACATTTGATACAAAGTATAGTATTTATTATCAATCCATAAAAAGGTTCCGCTTAAGAGTTTAAATTTATTTTTAATATTATTGTGTTGATTTATATATTTTTCTTTTTTCTGTTTGATGGTATTTTTATAGTAACCTAGTTTAAAATATGCATCTATTAAATTATTTAAATGTTTTTGAAGAAAGCCGATATAATTACATAATGTTGCAATTCTTAAAATTTCATTATTAAATGTATTTTATTTTATAATAATCTAGATATATAATTTAGATCTAAATAATATTCTATTTATCTAATTCACATTTTATAAGGCTTAAAAATATGTCAGCTATAATTGGGCTACTATTACCACCCATTGGGACACCTTTTACTTGTCTAAATATATGTTAACAAAATATGTAAGGATTCTAATAATTCAATTTTATCCATATATTTATATTTACTTGATGGTTTAAATTTTATTAGATATGCGTTATATATCTTTTTTCCAAGTATAATATTAATTAATTTTTCTAACGCTTCTTTAATATCTGTTAAATTTAGATTTGTATAAAGCGTACTAAAATCGTATGTATTTATATTCTGAAAATTTATTCCTTTTGTGTGTTCTAATTTTTTTTGTAGAATTAATGCTGAAATAGTATTTTATACCTGTATTAACTTTGATTACCCTATAATATTTTTTAAAGCGGGCTTTAATTACTTTAAGTATTTTATTCATATAGACAGAAAGTGGTTTTAATGTACATTTAAAAACTGCATATGGACCTAGGTTTTATTGGATTATTATGTAATTTCGGATTCCAATATAATATAGATATAGTTTTATACCTATAGCGTTATAGTTAATGTACCTTTGTCGATAAAATATCTAAAATATATCATAGCATTTGTTAATGATGGTTTTATAGGCATGATATTAAAAACGTTTTATTTATTATTGCAAGCTTTCAATACACTGTCATTTTCAAGCAAGGACAAATTGTTACACAGTGTCATTTATCAAGCTCGAAAGGAACACTGTGTGTTGAAAGCTTTCAACACACAGCGTGAAAGCTTTCAAAACACAGGTAGCCTAATATGAAGAAATACATGAATTCAAATCTACAACATAGCATTAGTGAAGCGTATTTTTTGGCATTCAAAGATTATCTTATTTGATTAAATCTTTAAGATATGACATTTTATTATTTTTTATGAACGGACATAATTTATCATTATTTTCTAATTGATGTATGTAAACTCGTATTTGCTTGCGTCGAATGGTAACACGTAGAATTATTGGCCTTTAATCTAAGTTCCATGACATTTAGAACAACAGAATTAGTCATCCAGTAGTTTTGCCAAAGTAATTATATTAAAAATGATTTTTTAAATATAAATTATATCTTAAGTTGATATATTGGTCCAGTCATTGTTGTAATTGAAATTTTAATGACTATTTTTATTCTGCACGTTGTCTCAATTTTATAATTATAAACCAACAGTAGTACACTACTTTATAACAATGTTGAACCCTTGATAATCTATGATCAAATACCTACGCTTTACATTTCAGTCCTTTTAATGTCGGCTGAAGATAATTCGACTCGTCTGCTTCATTGACAGTTAGATTGAATGAAAGATTTTTCTCATTACATTTTCTAAATTCAATTGAAATCATTTCTGATTTCAATTGAATCAGCTTTGGTAGGAGTGGGAGAAAGGCCAACCTTCAATTTAAAAGCCTACATATTTTTGAAATTAATTACTTTAATCAAACTAGTCACCTATAGTCTGTTTCCTTATTTTAAGTTGATATTAGATAAAATTACACAATTTAATCGTAAAAATACATATTTGCATAATAATTTCATACATTGAAATTTTTAATTGATATGCTTGTGCAGTCTTTGTTGCAATTGAAATTTCGATGACTATTTTTTATCCTGCACGCTACTTTAATCCTATATATACGCCAACAACAGTACGCTACATTTCAGTATTGGTGGTCCTCATCAGCTACTGATCCAATACCTACGTTTCACGTTTTGGTCCTTTTAATGTTGGATGACGATCACTCGACTCGTCTGCTTTTACTGGCAATTAGATTTAAGGAAAGACTTTCGTCTTACATTTTGCAAATATTATTGAAATCATTCCCGATTTCAAATTAAATCAGCGTTGGTAAGGGAAGGTGCTACCTTTAATTTGAAAACATACCAACTGTTATATAAACACTTTAATAATTTTTTATTTTTTTTTAACAAAAACAAAATTAAATTTAATTAAAATTTAATTTATTTAAATTATCAAATGTATGATAAATCTATGGCATCACGCGTTGGCATGTCTAATTGAAACATTTTTAATTATGAAAGTTATTGAACAAAAATCAGTCAAACAAAACAAACTTAAATTGAGTGAAAGAGTTTTCGTGACAGATTTTGGAAATTTAATTAATAGAGAAAATTCGTTTCCAGTCCGAATTATTACAAGAAGGCGAGGAAACAGGAATATTTATTTGATTAGAAAAATCCAATATTTCGACGGCACTACGACACGTCATCTTCAGGTTGTATTTAATTTAGATCTCAAACTTTTTTAAGGTTTAAAATCATTCCTGATTTCAAATTAAATCAGCGTTGGTAGGGAGGATCCTGATTCCAATTTGATCAGCGATGTTAGGGGAAGTATATACTTTCAATTTGAACACCTACCTATTTTTGCAATTAATTACTATTGTCAAACTAGTTACCTATAGTTTTCTCTCTAATTTAAAGTTGATATTCCTGTGCAGTCATTGTTGCCCTTGAAATTTTGATGACTATTTTATTCTGCACGCTACTTCAATTCTATATATAAGTATCTATATTATCTATATAATTCAAAATTGAAAATTTTGATGGCATTGCTCGTTGCATTCGAACTTTTATATAAGCCAACATTTTACTATTGGTGGACATCATCAGCTACTGATTCAACTTACATTTTACATTTCAGTCTTTTAATATTGGCTGACGCTCATTCAACTCATCTACATACGCTTATTTAATTTGAAATCATAAATGATTTTAATTAAATTGCAAGACTTAAATGAACAGTATAACAATCAATCTAATTGTCAACAGATTAGACGAGTTGAGTGATCGTCAGCTAACATTAAAAGGACCGTATGTGAGAAGTGTTGGATCAGTAGCTGATGAGGTCCACCATATTGAAATATAGCGTACTGCTGTTGGATTATATATATGATTTTAAGCAACGTACAATGTCTCCAAAAACTTCAATGACTGCACAATTATATCAACTTAAAATTTGAAAGCAAAGTATAGATGACTAACATATTTAGGTTTTCAAATTGAAGGTTGCATCTCCTCCTACCTACAGAACATTCCCATACCAACGCTGTATAATTTGAAATCAGAGATGATTTCAATTTAATATGCAAAAGTAAAATGAATAGTATTTGTCAATTACATATGTGTAAAAATAGTTTACAATTCAAAATAGTTAGTGAAAATAGTTTACAATTCAAATCGTTGTCATTACATAATGATTAATTAAACGCTAATTTCATTTGAATAAAATAAATGATTTCAATTAAATTTGCAAAATTAAAATGAATTATATTTCATCCTATCTAATTGTCAATAAAGCAGAGGAGTCGAGTAATCGTCGGCCTACATTAAAAGAACCGAAACGTGAAACGGACGTATTATATCAGTAGCTGTTGATGAATACCAATAATTTGTTATAATTATTAAAAGAATTAAATAATAATTTTTACCAATAAATTAAAATATCCGTTGCCGATTTATATTCAATAATATATAAATAATATATAGTATTCGAGATACCGACTATTCAATATATTTATATTAAAACATTTTCAGGACTATCACTGCCTAAAATTCCAGTGTGTAAAGAAACTTGCTAGTTTAAAAGCTATCCATAATTTCTTTCAATGATCATGTAAAATTAATAATCATGAAAGTTACTGAGTACATGGTAATAAGAAATGATCAAATTGTATTTTATGATTTTATTCTTAGATACGTATAATAGTTGTCTTATCTTCGATGGGCTATGTTATTATAATTTTATATTAAATGATATAATATAATAATTTGAAATACACAACAGATGAGAAAAATATTACCGAATTTATTGAACCGGAAAATAAAAATAGATTAACTTGCTTCAAATGCTTAACATAATTTGAACATTCTTATTTTGATAATGATCGTGGTAGTGCTTGAGAGTTTATGAACTTAGAATTTTTATTTAATTTTGGGTTTTTTCAAATAAAATGTATGACGATTGCATCTAAATTTTGAAGTTACAGTTTAGAAACAAAGTCTTATTTCTAGAAATTAAAATTTTTATATTTTTACATCTTTCAAATTTGTTGCTATGACATTTTGGTGATGTTTTGTAATATAATGCACTTGAAACATATTAAATACAATTATCATCGCTAAATCTATCAAACCGGTTTCCCCTGTCACGTAGTTTTTCCGTTCAACAATCTATAATTCGAGTTCGTTCACACTGAACCGATTAGGGTGATCTCTTATAAATCTAATTGCAGTAAGCAAATTAGAAATTACAAGTAATTGTAGTCACTTTTAGAATCTCAATAAATATATTTAGATTGAATTGACGCTTGCTTGATGAGTTGTTCATATAGACGACTGCCCATATATAAGCCAGTTCCTATTAGACCTACCGACGAGTCTTATTTTAAACACTTAATAAGAGGAGCACAGAATTCAGCACCTCCATTTCAAAATTTTTCACATGCTGGAAGATTACAACGACCTATGATTGATTTTCGGAAAATGTGTGAGGTATATTAGTAATTTTCGAAAAATTTATTAAATAATCTGTTATGGAATTATCTCATAGGTGTTTACATTCGTAGTTCTATTTGTAGTTTTGCTGCTTTAAATTAAAATCAACTTTAAAGAATAATTATTATAATATTATTTTTTAAATAAAAAGTTCCTTCTTATAGCCCTGACAGGTAATCATTTTCATTTGAGAGAATTGACACTTTATCAAAATTAGCCTTACGATCTAAATTCAGTATATAGGGTGTTGTGGAGTTAAAGTTTCAAAATGATCATTATATAAAATTTTATACTTTAATTTTCAAATAGAAGTGTCAAAAATATGTATTGCATCACATCAGTGGTCGTTA